>OY821517.1:243487044-243712044 GCA_963682025.1 Cordilura impudica | reverse complement strand
TTAATTTTTAATTTTTAATTTTTAATTTTTAATTTTTAATTTTTAATTTTTAATTTTTAATTTTTAATTTTTAATTTTTAATTTTTAATTTTTAATTTTTAATTTTTAATTTTTAATTTTTAATTTTTAATTTTTAATTTTTAATTTTTATTTTTTAATTTTTAATTTTTAATTTTTAAATTTTAATTTTTAATTTTTAATTTTTAATTTTTAATTTTTAATTTTTAATTTTTAATTTTTAATTTTTAATTTTTAATTTTTAATTTTTAATTTTTAATTTTTAATTCTTAATTTTTAATTTTTAATTTTTTATTTTTTATTTTTAATTTTTATTTTTAATTTTTAATTTTTAATTTTTAATTTTTAATTTTTAATTTTTAATTTTTAATTTTTAATTTTAAATTTTTAATTTTTCATTTTTAATTTTTAATTTTTAATTTTTAATTTTTAATTTTTAATTTTTAATTTTTAATTTTTGATGATTAATTTTTAATTTTTAATTTTTAATTTTTAATTTTTAATTTTTAATTTTTAATTTTTAATTTTTAATTTTTAATTTTTAATTTTTAATTTTTAATTTTTAATTTTTAATTTTTAATTTTTAATTTTTAATTTTTAATTTTTAATTTTTAATTTTTAATTTTTAATTTTTGATTTTTAATTTTTAATTTTTAATTTTTAATTTTTAATTTTTAATTTTTAATTTTTAATTTTTAATTTTTAATTTTTAATTTTTAATTTTTAATTTTTAATTTTTAATTTTTAATTTTTAATTTTTAATTTTTAATTTTTAATTTTTAATTTTTAATTTTTAATTTTTAATTTTTAATTTTTAATTTTTAATTTTTAATTTTTAATTTTTAATTTTTAATTTTTAATTTTTAATTTTTAATTTTTAATTTTTAATTTTTAATTTTTAATTTTTAATTTTTAATTTTTAATTTTTAATTTTTAATTTTTAATTTTTAATTTTTAATTTTTAATTTTTAATTTTTAATTTTTAACAAGGTTAATTGTTGAGAGGATAATGCCCAATGTTATTGAGGCCACAATTCTCAAAGAAAAATTTTAAGGAGAACATGTTTTGCTGCCAAGAATTCCTATGATTCCTACCGATAATATTTAAAAGAGTGCAATTTCCGATCAGAATCTCAAGGACAATTATTGCAAATATGTGGTTTGGACCTCGAAAACAGTTGTTTTTCCCACGAGCAACTATATGTTGCATGTTCCCGTGTCGGAAAGCCAGCAAATTTATTCATTTACTGCGAGAATAATGAAACTAAAAATATTGTTCACTCTTTTTAGCATTACAATAATAGAAATATATAGGTCATTCTTATATATATGTTACAATAAATATATATTTTCATTTTCATAAATAAAACAATGGTTTTTCTTTAACAGTTTTCAATTAATATTAACAAATGCAAAAACGTTTTTTTATATAGGTATATACGTTTTCGGGTCCAGCTAGTATAACTATAAAAATATTGGTATATAAGTATAAGCTAACTGAATCCAAAATAATCAAACATTTTATTTATCAACTATCATTTCTTTAACTACATCATCTAGCTCTAGAAGCTGTTTTTGAGATTGACGTCTTATACTTCCTATGTATGGATCAGATGATGCAAGCAAACAGTGGAAAACATCAGTATTTGTTGAAATTCTATTCCACTATTCTATTCCGCCCAGCATTTATAAAAGTGACGAAGAAATCGCTTCTGAATGCTTTTCTCACTATTTCGATTTCATTAATCGTAATACATAAATCGTACAATCGTAATCTGTCTTAGGACAGAAAATGAACTCATTTTAATAATTATGTTTGAAAATTTTGTAAAACAAAATAGTTGCGTACGTTAATCAAATTACGCTGTCAATTATTTAAAACATTTTGTTATAATTGATAACTGCAATATCAGTTTAAGCCTAAATGTGTGCAACAGATTTGGTTACAACCTACGCTGCAAAATTCGTGACCTTTTTCAGAAAATTTATAAGTTTGTTAAGGGATCGGTGAAAGTCGGTTGATTTTTTTTTTGGGTTAAATTCAAAGAATAGACTCTCAACCTTCATTTTGTTGCAGTAAGAAGACGGAGGTAGCCGGAGCTAACTTCTTTTTTCTCCAAGGAAAAATGGAAATGATGAATTTTATAAAGCCATTTTAATTTGCTCATATCTACCAAACTACTTATGCAATGTTTCAAAATTTGACAGTGTCTGATCCTTTGGGCCACAATTTGTACGTAGTGAATGTTTTATTTTTATGTTTTCCCGTTTAAATTTACTTGTTGGTTCCCAGCATACCTGTTGATATTGCTCTGGAAGTACTAGAAAAAATTTGGCAAGCATCGATTATGATACTCAAAAGAAAAACGTACTTCTTGAAACGAAGCTGTGTGAAGCAAAACTTTTTTCAATTCCGCAACGACATTTACAAAGCAGCTTTTAGCACTAATATAGGTAATCCACTAAGTCCGTTAAAAGCTGAACTGTTTACGGCAAATTTTGAAATAACTTTACGAAATGATAAATTATTTCCTCGTTTTTGGCGGCGATATGTTGACGACGTTTTTGCAGTAGTGCACAGAGACAAAATCAACGAAACACTGGAAATCTTGAACAGCAGATACGAGTCTATAAAGATTACCTGTGAGCTAGAACAGAATATTAAATTACCATTTCTTGATCTCTAACTTGAGAAAATCGGTGAAAAATTGACATAGTTATTTACCATAAACCAAATAGTACCATTAGAACAATAATGGTGCATTCAATGGTGCATCGATTATGTCGATTACCACTTTTGTGTCAAAATATAAAAAATATAAACGGTAGACACAATTAATTACAAACATTCAAAAAAAGTTAAAAAATGGAATTTGTCAACACTTTTTTCACAAAAAGAAAAAACTGAAGACATTCGTTCCTGAAATCACAAATAAATTACAAAAAGTTTTTATTGATCACAACTTAAAAATTGTGCACAAAAATTATTCTAAACTTTGTGGTTTACTGGGTTCATCGAAAGACAAATCGCCAGAATTAGAAAAATCAGGGATATACAAAATAACCTGCAATTATTGCATTCGATCGTATTATGGGCAAACAAAAAGAAGTATAGAAAAACGTTTTAAAGAGCACGCACAAAACATAAAACTTAATCAGCCAAACAAATCAGCTGTAGATTATCATGCTCTTGTTGACAAACACTTTAATATCAACAAAAACAGCCTAAAGCTTTTAAAAGCTGTAAACGATGATCGACAGCTTGATGCGTATGAAACCTATTACATAACTAGAGGATTGTGTGGCGCCTAAGCGCCCGTTTATTTTGACTTTAACAAACAAATTTTTTTTTCCATTTCAGAATTTTCCTATATTTTATATATGTACGTATGTTTAAAAAATTAATTTTAATATTTTTAAAATTTCTTAAAAAAAAAAAATCGAAAAACAGTTGTAAAAAATACAAAACAAAAACTCCGATTTTCAAATGAAGTTTTGAAATGGTCTTTTTATGAATATTTTCGCAAAAGTTTGCCAGTAGCCAACCTTTGCTTTATACTTTCTGCTTCTATACATGAGTTTTTAATATTATATGATTTAAAATAAATATTTTATTTTGATAGAAACTCGATAATTTTAGTTTTATTAAGACAAACTATAAATATGTATCTTTTTAATAATTTAATTTATGTTTTATAACTTTTTAAGATGCATCAAAATAAATAAACTTATTCAACTAAAAAGTTTTTAAACCTTTCGGACAAAACAAAAAAATACTAAAAGTTAATAAAAGTCGTATTTTGCATAATTCTTTTTTGAAGACATGAATACACGTTATAGCATAACATTTGAAGAATCTTTGAATTAATAAATAAGTCCGTCACAGCCAATATCCGGAGGCGTTGTTGCGGTGACCACCATAACTCGTTACCGGACCATGTGAAATAAAAAAATCGAAATGCGTTCAAAAGGTGACATGTTTCCTGAAGTAGTGACGAAGAGTTTTTCATTTTTTTTTTTTTTTTGCAGAATTTTGAAGTGAAAAACGATTTTTGCTATACAATTTCGGGTTTTGTTGTTAAAAAATGGGGAAGAAAATGGAATTAAAAAAACCTTCGTGGTTACCTTATGATTTATGTGTAGACATAGTGTCAAAAATTTCAAAAGAATCGGTCAAGAAGATTTTGAGTTATGATGTTCACGGACTTCGAACATTTATTTGCGAGAAAATCGGTTTAAAGTTTTTTAAAAACGGATTTATATACTATATACCGTATGAGGCCGGTCGCTGGAAACGCTGTATCTTCTTAAGTTTTGCTCTGATTTACGTAAAATTTTGACACAACACTCTCGATATGCTGTGCATTCAGGAAGAGAAATGCAAAAAAAGGTTTTAAAACCTACCACCCCTTAAGGAAATACAAACACCAATACACCTACGCAAAAAAGAAAAAATATTTCATATTTTATCATACTGAAACTGAAAAAAGAGAACTACATTTTTTGCAAAGTTATCTATAAATCCAAAAAAGAAAAAAGAAGCGCGTATTAGTTTTACTTAAAAAAAATTGCCTTTAATTCTTCCATGATTATTTCAATTAATTATTAAAATTAAAATCTTAAATATACCCATTTACGTAACTTATGTTTGTCTAAATTTTTTTTAAAGCAAATTATGCAAAAATTAATATTATGAGTGAAAAAAAAATTATTTTCCCACCTCTCTCTAAAATTACAATGCAATTTAATTATGCAAAGTTACAATAATTTAAATTTTAAACTCAATATTGCACTATTTTTCAAGGGCTTTTCAATACAGAGCTATAACGAAATCATACGTTGGACAACAACAAAATCCACATTGAAGATCTCTTTTTTCTCAAATATTTATCAAAAAAGCATACTCTTTGGTAAGTGCTGGCCATCAGAGAACCTGAGCGAAAGCACTCTTAACAATACAAAACAATTTTGAGATGAAAAACAAAACAGACAAACGGATAAGTTTAGTTTGATAAAAGAAGTATGTATGCATATCGGACGACGTTAAATGAGAAAAATAAAAATGTTTAAAATTTCATCCTTTCCTTTTTTTTGCAGAATTTTCTCATTGACCAACAATGGGAATTTAAAGAAGAATTTGAATAGATATTAGTTTTTTTTGATGCATTTTTTGGGCTCAATTTATTCCATATGTAACATGAAATCTGCATATGTAGTGCTATTGTCGTTAGCAGTGTTGCCAATTTAGACAACTTATTGTAATTTCGACGATTTTTCAATTTGTTAAAATGATTTGTTAAATTTGTTAAAATGATGATTGAAGATTTAAAATTTTCAGTAGTATAAAAATTTCGATTTCAAGGGTTAACAATTAATGGGTTGTTTATCGAAAATTGATAGTTTTTGTTCAGTGTAAATGGAAATTACAAAATATGTATAGATTTAATTCTGGGCCAAGTCGTTTCAAAACGGAAATAGCTTGAATAGCACCTCTATTTAAGATTTAAGTTTGAATTACGGCGATACTTTTAACTGGCCAAATAAAATTATTTAGTTGATTGCTGTGTTAAATTTTTTCCGTTGAAATTTCACCACTAATACATTTTTATATGTAGAAATAACCAATGCTGTAATAATATTCGTAATATGAATGATATAAATAAATTTTATTGCTTCCTTTTTTAATATTTTTTCGAGTTTTATAAGCGGTAAAATTTTTTTTGACAATTTCTTGTTTTAAAAATGACAATTTTGGCGATTTAGTTTCCAAAATTCTAGATTTTCAGAAGATTTTATTAGCAGCACTGAGCACAAAGAAGAGAGAAAATTGTGTGTGTGTTTGTATAAAATGAGAAAGATTAAATTTTGTTTGTGTATTTCTCATAGCTTTGTAGGGAGTGCTATGTGTGTGTATTATTTCAGCGTTACAGAATCAGTCAGTCAGTCAGTGAGTCAGGGATCAGCGTAAATATATATAAGATACACAAACGCGTTGAACTTTGATAAAGGAAACATAGAATCGTTTCTGTTTAATCGCCTGCGTTAGATGTAAATTTTACATACCATCTACAAAGCTTTTGTTTTCGTTTTGTTTTGTCCTCTCTTCGTTTTTTATGTCTTCTTCTACAAAAATCAACTGATGCTGCTCTGGAATTTTAATCGTGATTGCCGATGATGAAACGTGAGGGTGATTTGAAATGCATACAAAAGTGAGTTACCAAAAAACTTAGTAAAAAGTTTTGAAAACTGTTAGTCTGTGCGGTCAAATTAAAGTGACATTGTATTTTTTAAGCAAAATTTTACTTCAATAATCTTGGACCGCACGGCGTTCTACAATATGAATACATTATATTCAGAATACTTATAAATTACCCAGTCCCGCCGAGTTTTTTGTAACCGAACACCACTATACTAATTTTTAAAAATACATACATAAATATATATATCATACGATTGCTTCTCGTACTTATAAATACACACGTACTGTTCATATCAGATTGAAATAAAATGTATACAGAGGTAAACAAGATTCAATTTATGTACATATTTTGCGGATAACAACGGCTCATTTTGGTTATGTTTGTCGTATTGTAACATTTTTGGCAGTATTTTTGAAAATAAACTATTTTCCTTTTATATACAGCTGTGTTGTTGATGGAATAAATAAATATGACGGTATGTACATATAGATATTGTCTATTAACAAAGTTCAATATTTTTTGTAGCTGAACTGACTAACTGTTAAATTCTTTATTAAGTCATAGAAATTGATAAAGATTAGAATTCAGTAGGATTTAAAGAAATTTTCTTTTACAATTATTTTTGTTTGTTCCGTTACAATTTTTTAAATTGTTTTTAAAGTTAACTTTTCTGATAAAAAGTTTTGTCACAAACCTTCTTAACTGTATTTTGCATTCAATGCCACATGTAATACCTATGTATTATAACTTTAAAGTTTATTTGCAACGTCCAAATAAAAATAAACAAAATCCATATATATTTTCGCCATATCCACATTTTGTACCTTACACCAGGGTATAATGAGTTTGTGCTGATGTTTGTAACTACCAGAAATGTTATGTTAAGACATAGACCCGCCTTTGTTATGCCAATTAACTTAAAGTCACTTTCTCAGTCGATTTATCGATATCCGTCCAACCGTCTATCTGTGTTAATCTTGTATTACAGGTCGGAAATATACATATTATTATTCAATTTAGTGTGTCGCTATTAAAATGAGTGGGATTCGATTAATGGTTCGATCAATTTATCATATATTAAATTGAACAGATTTTCTTTGTATATTAAACCCACCAATCAGCAATCCAAAAATATGTTAAATTTACTTAGTTCCCGTATAAAGCTGCATCCCGTCCTTCACTTTAATCTATTAATATACAAAAAAAATAATTTTTTACCTAATAGTCCGATGTTGCCTGATCTATAAGTCTCAAATTAACTGTGAACTCATGGCGTAGTGTATTTTAATGTCGGTTTAAAGAGATCATAGCTTACTTGTCTGTTGTATATACATTATATTTTACAAAAATGTTGTGCGCGAGAGAAAACGCCGTGTACTTTTACAAGAATAATGAATAATTTCTTTAATGCGAGTTTTTTAATTGAAGTACTTCGAATGACAAATGGTTTTGCAAATTGCCACAACTACATATTCCTGACCAAACGAAATACTTTTTGGCGAATTTATAAATTTTTTTGCGGTTGTTAATAATCCGACATTTGGAAACGATATGGACAAATATAGTATTTGTATTCGCTTCTCATTGGAATTTGACCATTGAATTGTTTAGTACTTTTTCTCTCTCTCTCTTCTTTGCCTTTTTAATTTGTTCATCATATTTATTTCGCACATTTAGAAAGTAATTGTGAGTCGATCGGTATAAAAGGTCAAGTATTTCTGGTAGTACAAACATCTGTACAACTCATTATACCATGAAGTGGTATACTTTACTTGGCGAAACTATCGGAAATGAAATAATGTCGTAACAATTTTATTTTATAGAACTGCAGAAAAAAGGCAAACAATTCCGCATCTCAAATTACACGTACACCACTTCCTCATAATAGCATTTATTTATCTAATTTTGTTTGTTAAATTTAACTATGGTATTACCTAAAAATTAAAATCTGACACGAGTTCCCTTAAAACACAATATTACCACTATTTCAAAGTATCGTTCCCATATATACGGAATAAAATTCTATGGGATTATCTTTACATTTTCGTACTTTATTCCTCACCTGTTTGGTCTGGAAGCACCAAGTTCAATGCCCAACTGCTGCAGATTATGACAAACATTTTAAGCCTAAATAGTGCAACCCAGTTGAACTGGAGAATGTTTTCACAGACAGACAGACAGGCGGACATCGCCAGAATGATTCTCCAAATTAAGGATCAAAAATATATATCATATGGGGTCTCCGAAATTTATTTCGATAAGTTACAAACGGATTGACAAACTGATGTATACCTTTAGCACAGTGGTTTGGAGGGTATAAAAACAAAAATATTGCATAGATAATTTTCAAATTTCATTTGAAGAAAAGTAAGTAACTTTTTTATATATAGTCATGGTCGGTCGATGACTCTATTTAGTCCTGATAAAAAAATGGCATCAAATATGAATTTCTTCCTATCTGCATGCCACGAACGATATTGGGTTTTATAAAGTCTGTCTAGAGCGACTATAATTTTCTTACTTGTTTATCTTATAAAATTGCTTTAAACGTAATTTAAAAGCTATATATATTAATAAAATTTATATACAAATATTTTGGATAGATTTAACAATATTTGATTTAGAAAATTTTCGAACACCCGGTTTGCTTCGATATTATGTGCATCACTATTTTACTTTAATCGCTTTGATATTTATTTCTATATTTACAAATCATATAATTAAACTGTAAACACATTTTTTGTAGTACCATATGTGAGCTCAATTCTGAACCGGGTTTCATAACAAAAACACCATTGTGAAGTAAATCACGTGAAGAAATGCACAATGAAAACCGGTCCACGCAACACAGGTAAAAATGGAAAAAAGATTTATTCACTAACACAGACGGAATCGAATTTCATTATAATAGTATATCAAGCTCTCTGAATTGGGAATTTCTTAAAATTGATTAGCATATCGGTTCTAATAAATTATTTATTAACAATGTCATTTATGTCATTTCTTCCGTGTGTTCAACAAATATTTATAATCAATTTTTTTTTTAATTCATAAATTTTTAAAATTTTTGTTACTACTTCCAGCTATCAAAGATCATTAACAACTATCAAGGATTATTGTCATAAAATGAATCGCAAATGTTGAGACATTTTAAAATCAATTTTTAATGTTTCGACAATGATCTATACCTGTAACAGTTGAGCGCAATCGCTACTGAAATTCAAGCAGACTTAATCGTTTTGATCTCTCCAATGAATTTAATGCAATGGCATTGAATGATTCATACCGGTATGCATCCAATTCTATTCCCCATAACTTTAAATCATTTAGTTTGGTAGAAATAAATTTAATTTGTTTATTTTGTCAGGCAAAAAATTTTTAATCTGAAATAAAACTTCGTAATAATGATGCATTGAGTCTTGTTGCCATAAGGGCAAAGTAGTTTTGAACCCATTTATCCAAAATCCATTCTTCCAAAGCCTTTGTGAGGGAATTATTTTTACTAATCCCTCAATCAAGCAAAAATAGTTATTTGAATAATATATTGTGAGCTCTGAATCGAAAATTGATCAGACCCTTACGAGTGGTGTGTACGATTTTAAAATTCATCATATATTCCATCACAGAGCTGCAAGAGAAGTCAGCATGATAATAAAAGTTAATAGCAATTTACATCTTCGACATTTTAATGATGCCACTTCGACTGATGCTGCTGCAATTTTTAAAGGCCACGTTGGTGAACAGTTCGTTCCATATCTGTAATTGATTCAGCATAAGATCTCTTAGCGTTATATTTCTAAACGGTGATACTGGGTGGCATGTTAACATAGCACATAACATTGCATCTACATCTACTGCCGCCGCACGGTGGCTCATTTGACGAAAACTCGTGCCAAAAATCAATTTTCGAGTTGTTTGACTGGGCAAAAAGGTTTATAGTTTTTAATTAAGAACTGATTGAAGTATCAAATTCTGAAATATCATCCATTTTAAGTGTATAGCTTAGTTTGTACAGCTGGTCAAAGTTGGACTATTTTGAAAAAGAATGAAAAATGCCAAAAAAAAAATCAATATTAATGCAGAGTTCAACTAGTGTTTGTTCAAAATCGGTTGGAGATAAAGTCATGAATTTTTTTTCTCTTGATTTTAGGAACAATTTCAAAGATATTAAAAAAATATATATGTATTTTTTAGAAAGGCCTAATTTTTATAATTTTTATTTTTTAAAACCTTTATTTTTTGCTTAATTTTCAAACTTTGAGTTGAGTTTTAAAAAAAAGGCCGGGCGTGCAAGAAATTTTGAAAATTTTGTATTATTGAGGGAATGTCCATGAAACAATAAAAAAAAACCATTGCCACAATCGTGCCCGATTGGAGATATTTGACCTTTTATGAGTCAACCCATGCCACATTACAGGTTGAGTAGTACCTATTATACTAAAGTTACTACTTAATATCTTTGTTATTGGATATGATAACTTCCTGAAAATTGGCACATAACTTAATTACAAGAAATAATTTTAAATTTATACTCACTGACTAAGCCACGCCCCCTAGAAGAGTACGCTCCCATACGAAAACAGCAATTTTACGATTTTATTGAAAAACTTTAATTTTCTACGAAGCAATCATCAATGTTTTCAAACAAAGCAACCATT
Organism: Cordilura impudica; assembly: GCA_963682025.1. Classification (NCBI taxonomy): domain Eukaryota; kingdom Metazoa; phylum Arthropoda; class Insecta; order Diptera; family Scathophagidae; genus Cordilura; species Cordilura impudica. The sequence goes on along the minus strand of OY821517.1, from coordinate 243,701,168 downwards.
TCTGGCGAATATACAGTTTTTAATTCCGGTATTGATCTAACATGTCTCAGTGATGAAATTTTTGGGTCAGAAGACGCTAAGAGCATGTTAAATAAATCCTCGTTCTGGCTTTTTCGGGAAAACTTTCGAGTGTTTGAGAGTCTGTACTTTTTATAATCCTTGTTCCTGGCTTCTTGTACTTCTTCGGATAATTCCCCAATAGGGAGAGATTGGTACTCCATAATTTGTTTGCCATGATCTATAACTTTATGAACCGTTGGGGTTAACATTTTTTTTTTGATATTTTTCTTTAATTAACTCGGCGGTTCTTGAAGCATAAATTCCATATTTATTTGCGTCGACTTTTTCTCTGCAGTTAAGAACATTAAGCAAGACCTGCACCCTCTTTATGATTTCGGAGTCAATTCCAGTTATACGAGCAGTGATGTCCACATTTTTGAAAAATTTCCTTGCAGTGTTGCCATCGTCTACTTTCTACTTTCTTGTCTACTTTCTTTGATTTTAAGGAATTGCGCAATATTATATATTTTTCTTTTGATAACCCCAAACTTTATAGAGAAGACTCTTGTTGTCGTGTTGGCGTTCAAGCAGAAAGAGACCGGAAGCTCAGAAGTTGGTTGCGACTACAATATCATTGAAAGCCATTTTTCCAGAGTCAGCTGTTAAGTAAACACAGAGAGAGTAGTAGCTTAAAATAGTAGTATAGGACTAGAAACACAATCAAGCCGTAAAGCGGTACTCGAATACATATTTACATATGACTTCTAGAGGAGTATTTAGTCAAATCGGGGAACATATATATGGGGACTATATCTAAATCTGAACCGATTTCTCTCAATTTTAGTATAGATTATCTCAAAATTTCGATTGAAGCAAAATTTCGATCTGTACTTCAAGAACAAAAGCACAAAAAACAAAAGCCTGTAATCTACCAATTTACCCGCCCTTTTTTTTAGGCGTGGTACTCTCATCTTTACAGCACATAATCTTTGAAGTCTCACGATTTATCAGTAAAAGTTTCAAATCGATATCTGCTGTAGTTCAAAAGCAATGATTTTTGGCACGTGTTTTCCCAAAATGAGCCACTGTGCGCCGTTTTCCTCGAATTAAAATAACAATGTCTCAATATGAATTAATAATTCACAATTTCTGCAACAGATAGTTGGTACGTATCTTCGCATTAACGAGGTAGTGATAAACATATTTCAAGAGCAATATGTCTTTATTCGGCATTTGTTGATGCGTGTCATGAGCGTGGTATTGCTTAGAACGATAATGAATCGTACGAATGTTTAAAAGAAGCGAAAGAAACTTAATGTTGTCGACAATTAAGTGAATTATTTGGATTTATGTATGCTATGAATTTTTCACTAAATGCATTAGCATTACGGAATGAATTCAAAATTGATTCGAGTGAATATATCATGAGATATTTTAGTGAAGACATTGCTTTTAATAGCGCATTAGCAATTATTTACGGCTGATGGTACAATGATTTAAATCCTAGAAGAAACTTTCAAAAAATTGTTGAAGAAGTTGTGCGTCATAACACTGGCAGCAATGTTTTTTATTATTGGCCCATGAAGGTTGTGGTAAAAGATTTTTTCAGATTGCATTAATTCATAAGAATTCAATGAACTTTCGGAGTCTACCATATGCATTCAGTGGTAGTGCTTCTGCACTGTTAATCTATGACAGGACTTTTTGCAATAAAGGCTAACAGTTCACAAGCTCAAACACTAAGAATTCTTCATTGATTTATTAAAGTAAAATCCGAGTCTTATTGTTTACAAAATATAAATGAAACCGTTTACTGAATAATTAGTAACAAAAAGTATTATTTAAAGGAAAATAGAATGTAATTGCGTTAAGCGATGTACGACCGTACACGGCGACTACCCTCTCACGACTGCTTTTGATCGTCTGACTCGGTACTGAAGGCTGAACTACACCATCGCTTCATAAGTTCGGTGGAATGTACGCCAGCGTATCGTTCCTGATTACGCTTGTTATCCTGGAGATCCTCTATTACATAACGGTCAGAACCGATTACCTTAGTCACCACATAGAGTCCCTTGTATGCTATACCACAAGGTCGCCCTCCTTCTATTGTTGAGGTATCTTATGCCGGCTATTAAAACTTTCCTCTCACTTTTCGCATTCCATATTCATATTCATTGCCGCTTGATACTTTACGTCTGTTTCATGCCTTAAGCAATTTTCGAAATTGCTATTCAGGGCTGGAACTAGGCGGTTTTCACTAACGTTTCTCCAATTGTAATTAAATATCGTTCGGGCAATATTTCGTGGTTGAGCTCATCTGAGAGTTAATAGTTCATTGCAAATCTGGAAGCGTTTCGTCCCATTCTTTAGAAGATTTCTTCGTACTCTTAATACTAAATAAAATTGTTTTGTTGACTCTTTTACCTTTGCCGTTGGCTCTTGGTGTTCTTACTGCCGTTTTAAAATGTTCTATACCATAGTTTACGATGTACGTTTCGTACTCCTTTGCAGTATATCGTGGGTACTCTGACGCAACCTCGTATCTCAAAAAACACTACTTTACAGGAGGGACAAAAAAGTTTATTAGAAAACCTAATAAAACAATTTTGATTATTTGTTGTTAATTTGAAAGTATTATTACCTGCTTATAGTTATGTATGTTAATTATGCTTTGGAAAATATTTGAAGCTTTGACATAGGAGTTTACATTCCGCTAAGTTTCAAATAAAATGTCAGTTACGAAGTTTTGCATGTATAAATACCGTTGAAAATAGTTATTTAAAAACAAAATAAGTTTTTTCTAATATCAAGTTTTAGCAACTTAAAGCGTGAGATTTATTTCAAACAAATGCTTTTATTCACAATTACTTATTTAAATAAATTTTTCTATAAAAAAATTAATCAATATCTTTAAACATTAATTATTATATAAGTCCTTGATTATTAATCGGTATGAAGTAAATTGTCACAAAAGCAATGACAATCCTTACGATTGTAGATCTTTAAATATTTGAGCTATAATAGGCAGAACTCCTTGGTACAAAGGAGTAGGCCGAACATCGCTGTACTTCTTAGTCAATCTTTGAAGGATCTACTTTCTACTCATCACTAAATGATAATTTATACATTACACTATCTTTACTGTACTTTATTGCACGTAACTGTAACACAGTCGGAGATCCAGGCTAATCTAATAGATTTTCAACATATTTCTCTTTATAATGATTCTTGAATTATCTGCGTTTCTATTGTTGAATGTACGGAGTAACACTCCAGTTGTGTGTGTCCTTTGGCTAGATGCTTTTGATATATAGCAAATTGCCAAACTTACTTTACGTTTTTGCAACCAATCGCACGTTGGGTTGAATGATATTCAAAATGAGAATTAATTCAGGGAAACCGTATTTAAAAAAAAAATTTTTTTTACAAATCTATAATATTAATAGGCTAGGCGATTTTTTGTTACCGATGTTTTGTTCTACCGTTTTATCCCGATTTTGACCAAACGGTATTTCTTTTTAGCTGTTCATCAGACTTACAGATTCTTAAATTTTTCCCTTATTTTCAGTAAATTGCATTTAAAGTTGCTACTAACACATACCTAAAATTATACATATGCTATGTGTTTGTTTGTTTTCTTCATTCACAATAATAATAAACCAAAAAAGCGTTGATTTGTGAATTGGAAAAGTTGAAAAATAAAGCTGGCTAGAATTCGCACTCGAGTTTCGAGTGCTGGAACCTGCTAGTTTTTATTAATAAATTAAAAACTACCATTTGGAAAAATAAACTATTTTTTTTAAATTTTCTTTAAACCTGTTAAGCGCTTATTTTGTTTTTCGGAGAAAATTACATTGGTTCACAATTTTTGATACAACTTTGGATTCTAAAAAGATAAATTAATGAATCAAATTGACAAACTATGGTGTACTTACTGCTAAAAAGGAAATAAACAAATAAATATGTTTTTATACTATAATAAATTTAATATCAAGTATTAGAATTTTATTAATTTATTTTTTATTTTTTTATTAATTATGGTCCATATCAACAAAATTTTCATTATTTTAATCACCATTACATCATATTTCACACTCATCATAACAATTATCACATTCATAGTCATCATCTTCATATTCGTCATCATTAACCTCTTCTTCACCTGTTGTGTTTTGCAAAATTATTAAATCCAGTGCCATCTGTGGTATATGATGACTTTTTTCTTATAACCTTTACTTTTGGCAGTAAGTAATGGATCTTAACTATGTTGAAACCTATTAAATATGTTCTCATTCGACTTCTCTTGGCTGGATTTACGCGCATAGTGTTCTCTTAATTTTTAAAATCTTTGTTTCGAGCTTCTTGAGTTTCCTCAGATAGTTGGCCAATTGGCAAGAATGCATGTGATACTATTTCTAGCCAGTGAATAAAGAATTTATGTAATGTGGAACGCATATAAAACCACGGGTAGAGCTTAACCTGTCAATGTTGTGAGTATAGTTTATAAACTATTCAACTTGAATCTAATGTCCACGGGATACAACAATAAGTATCACATGCATTCGATCTATCAATTCAATTCTTGGTCCATCGTTAGAGTTTTCGAAGTCTGGCTTCGATTGGTCAACGATCAGTAGTTGAACATCACTGAGTACTACTTTGACAGTATTTTTTATCATTTTTATTTGGGATTTTACGTTAGAGTGAACTGAAAATCGAAATATTAAAACGTACTAAGGTTAAGACATTTTAAGTATGTTGAACCGAAAAACTGTTATTGCACAATTTGTAATATTGAGATTTCATGTTTTCTTCAATTTGTAGAATAAAGTAAAAGTATCGTTTTTTATTAAATATAATGTATTTGTTTTTAGACGATGAAACCGCAAACCGGAGACATTTATTGCAATTTAAAGAGTTTTCTACAATTTATCTTATCTCATAATATACATGATCTAATATACATGATTATTATAATAAGTTTTTGATATACTAGGTTACATATATACAACAGCTATAACAAAAGTCACAGTAACGAAAATAAAGACAAAACTCATACTGTCTGTCTGTCTGCCGTGGGTAACTCCATTTCCCCTCATCCGATCGATTTGAAACTTTATCCATAGACTTGTTGTGGCCAAAGATTAATTTTAAGATAGTCACACACAGTCACGCAAGGTTACTGAGGAACTTAAACCCCATTTCCCCTCATCCGATCGATCTGAAAATTTGGCCATAGACTTGTTGTGGCCAAGGATTATTTTTAAAATTGTCACACACAGTCACGCATAGTCACGGAGAGATTGAAACTCATATGCATAAGGTAGGAAAGAGTTTTAATAAAAACTTTGTTTTTATGGGTTAGATTATTTTTGGGATAATATTTAAAAAAATTGTAGAAATATTTTTCTAGAAAATTTTTCAAAAAAAAAAAAAATATTTTCAAGATGGTCCAATATCTGATTTTCAAGCTTCCATTTAAAAAAAAATTTTGATTTTAGAATAAATAACCAAAAAAATATACTTGAAATTCGTAGTTCTACTTACTACTTTGCATTTCATTAGCGAAAATTATTGAGCTTTGAGAGAGTATAACAAAAAAAGTATGTAACGTGGAACAATTTTTTGACAGCTGTTTATACTGAATTTCACTGCCTTCACCCGGTACCAAAACTTATAACAATATATTAACTTTAACTTTCGAATTAATCTTCACTTTTGACACATTTCAACCCAATGTTCATCGCTATAAAAAACAATAGGTGTAATGTGATTGACTTAATTTTTCAAAAAATCAATTAAACATCATAATAATAACTTCAAAAACATAAAAAATTATGAATGATTTTTTTTTTTAATTTACATATATTTAAATATAACCCATTCATAAAATTTTAAAATTTTTTTGTTTTTTTTTAGTATATGGGTAATTCCATACATAAATTTTTACCCATATGTAAAATATAAAAAAATTTAAAATTTCATTACACAAGTAAATTTAAAAAAAAGGTTTCTGCTTCGTATTTTTTTACAGTTTACAGGAAAATAAATAAAAAAAAAAACTATTCAGAGTCGGAGCTTTCAAAATTAAGGCTGTCAGGTAGGTCATTTATATTTAAAAGAAGCTGCTTGACCTCATCATCTATTTTGATGTGTTTTTTGGCGTATTTCGAGGTGCTTTTAGATTTCGATGTAATAAAAGGATCCGACGAAACCAATAGAGCGTGAATTAAGTCTTCCATTGTACGCAATCTCGAGTCTTTTCGCGTGTGGTTCAGCCTATAACTGCGAAAATCTTTAGTTCTTGCCTCAAGTGCCTCTTCTGACATCATTCCTATTGGTAGTGAAACTTTTTCAATAATATCTGCTCCATGTATTAAAATTTTATGTACAGATGGAGGCATATAAAACCAAGGGTATTCGGAAACAAATATTTTTGCTGTTTCCCAGGCATATAAGCGAAAAGCCTCTACATTAACTGCATAACCACATGCCATTGTGCGCAATATTAAACCAAATCTTTTTATACCCTCCACTCCAGTGTGCAGAGGGTATATATAAGTTTGTCATTCCGTTTGTAATAATTAGAAAAAAAAATCTGGACCCCATAAAATATATATATTTGTGATCCTTATAACAAGCGAAGTTGTTATAGCGATGTCCGTCTGTCCGGCTGTCCGTCTGTGGAAATCACGATGACGGCTTCAATCGTATAGCTAGGGTGCTCGTTGGTATAAAAAATCATTCACTAACATCCTGAAAAGTTTGGTATTTAAAATCGTCCAAATCGGTTGATCTGGTCCCGAGAATTGAGCGAAGAATTAAAAAAGGTCCTGAGAAAATATGATTTTAATATTGTTCTTGTGATAACGCCCTCCATAGGGCAGCTAGGGCGCTAGTTTTTAGTGAGAATGATTCACTGACATCATGAGAAGGTTCCTGTATTTAAATCATGACAATAGGTTTCATAGGTGCCGAGAAATTACTGAAAAGGTAAAAAAAAAATATGACGTTTTCCTATATTGTTTTCCTAAATTTTGTATTTTGTTATAGCTGTGCATGTTGTTTTTGTGGTCGTTGTGTTAATAATACAAAAATTCATCAATATAAATATTTTTTGGTGTAATATTTAAGTTAATTAGTTAATAAAAGAAACTACATAAAATCAACATCAATATTCTGCGATTTTTATAACATCACAAAATGTTACAAATTGATACATACTACTGTTGCCAATATCAAAATACTATAAATAATATTCATATATTCTGTATATGTATATCCATAATAAACGCATATTAAAATAAATCGGTATTTTATTTTATTTTTACAAAATTCTGAAATTTTTAGAGTTGCAAAAATAGTATGGTTTTAAGAGTTGTATTTTTAGTACATGTATAAACTCTGCATACTTGCATTCAAAAGTAATAGGTAGGTAAACCATAAAAAAATTGGTGTTTAGAAATATACTATTTTTTGTCAGATGTTAATTTACAATAAATTTTTAAAATTTGTTACTTAATGTCGGGACGGAGGCAAACGCCATTCCCAAAATTTTGTTTCAACAGTTATCCACATTAAGAATAACTGCGGAGCTCAGCTCAATCAATGTGCAATGATCGAGCCTTGCCCTGGGAAACATGCATTTATGCTTTTCTTAACACAAACGCCATTCCCAACTACCAAAAATTTTTGACACGAGCTATTCACATTATGAATAGTCGCGGAGCTCAACTCAATCATAGTGCAATGATAAAGCTTCGCCCTGGGAAACATATATTCATGATTTTCTTAGCACAAACCGAACTTCTTATGAAACATTAAAAATAAACTAATTGAGAAGTACAATTCATCATTACGCTGTATTATAATACTATTTTCTTATTTTACTGGTAGCTAGTAAACAAAGTGATCGTATCATTGTGAACGAAATAGAATTGAAATTGTGTGCAGATTTGTTTTACTTAAAAAACCTGTTTCTACAGATAGTGAATAAAATCCCAGAAAGCATATTATGCAATAAATGATCATGTAGAGTCTTTTTGACTCATATGTGCTATTAAAACAGTAATAAATGCGCCCTTTTGCTGATCAAAAAATATTCTTTTGTTGGGATTAAATATTACCTTACCCGCGAATCTTCTTGAGAGTCCTTTTTATCCGCTTTTCTGATCAGTTTCGACTCGTTTTTGAGTCTTATTTAATGTAATTTTTCTATAAATCACTTTTTAAGAGAAAGCAAAAATCATTTTCTAGTCTTTTTGCAATAGCGTATGTGATTAATAGTTTTTAATCATCAAAAGTGCTCGAAGAATACACAGTAAGTTAATTTTTGCTAAAACAATCTTCGAAATGATGACTGGGATATCGTATATTTTTGTTAACACACAAACATATACATAGCAGCACGAGTAAACTGAACTCTAATCGGCTTCTTATATGTATACAGCCGAACAAAAACGAAAATACTCACCAAAGAGTAAAGTAAGCAACAATTTCATTCAGTCTTATGGAAGCTTTTGAACAAAGCAAGTCTATGTCGCGTTGTCTTGTGAATTTTTACATTGTTTTTTAATAGGTACTAGTGATGCCAGGAGATTTTTTCAGAAATCCCTACGCTTATGAAAAAAATTCCCTTTTTCCCTACACCCACTTTTTCCTCTACACTACTTTTTTTTAAATTTATTTTTAATTTGTATATTTTCAATTTGAATTATGTAAAAATAACATAAAAACAAAGAAAAAAAATATAAAAAATAAGATAAACATATCATGAGAATTACATAAGAATAATATAAAAAACATATAGATATTATAAAAAAAATATTTTTACAATTCTGTATAATTCATCTTTTTGATATGGTTAGATGTGCATTTAAAATTTACACAATTAATTAAAATGGCTTGCAAATGAGATGTTACAACTCAAACAGAATATTTGTTATTGGTTTTCAGTGTTGCCGTTTTAGCTTTTTAGTTGCTAGATTTAGCAACTTTTTTAGTCGTTTAGCATCCAAAATTTATCAAAAGATGCTAGATGCTAACTTAGAATCTTTTATTAATAAAAAGTTGCTTTTAGCATCTTTTTTTTATATTTTTTTTTTTTCATTATTTTTGAATATATAATTTTAATGGTATTGATATGTTTTAATTTCTCAAAGTGTAGGACAGTAATTTTGTGTACTACTCCTTTTACCACTCTGCTCGTTTCTTTCAACAAATATAACAAAACATTTTGAAATAGAAGAATGTAAACACCAACAACAGTTTTTAATGAATTAGAAAGTCGATTGCCAAAAAATATTATTGTATTAAAAAAATGCCAAAATTTTCAATACAAAACACATTAAATCGGGTAAAAGAACAGATAACCAATATATTAGAAGAGTTTAAATTTATATCATGTGAAGCAGACAAAATTCAAATCCAATGGAGTTATATCACAGAACAAAACTGGGATACGACACTGAATACAACTTCTTTATGGATTGAAAAATTCTATTGGCGAAAATCCATTTAAGGAGTTATCAATATTTGTATTGTAGATATTAGTTTTGTCTTTCTCAAAAGCCGAAGTTGAACGTTTGTTTAGTTTAATGGCTTTAGTTAAAAACAAACTTCGAACAGAATAAAATCCGAGTTCTGTAATACGTATAAAAGAAAGATTGAAATTGAAAAATCGGTGCTGTCACACTTACAATATACCGAGCGATGTCGTTGATAAAAGTCGATCGTCAGAAAAATATCAGAGCCAAAAAGAACTTGAAGATGAAGACATCACAGAAATGTTAGATTCCATAAACCAATTATTCTAATATAATCGTATCTTTTGATAATGTAATTTCTGTTATATTTTAAATAAAAAAAATCCCTGTAAAATTAAATATATTTAATTTAAGTTTAAAATACTCAATTTGATGTTAAAAAAAATTTCAGATGAAATCCAAAATAATTTTAATTAAAATTTTAAAAATATAAATCGAAACATATGTTTTATATTAATTTTTCGATTTAAAAACCAAAGAATTTATTAATAGGTATATAATTTTTCAGTATAAAGGTAATGAAATTTGAAAAAAAAATTAGCATCCAGTACGTTTAAGCATCTTTTTTTGGAATTTAGCATCTTTACAATTTCAAATTATGGCAATACTATTGGTTTTAAAAGATTTTTTATAACAGTGGTTATAAGCATGTATACTTAGATCTGATTTATCGCATTTTAATATATTTTCAAAAGCCTTGCATTTGCATTCATAGTCGTCACCTTTGACCTGCTCCAGCCATCCAGTACCTTCTCGTGTCTCAACTAACTGAAGCAAAATCTTTATGTTCTGTTTTTCTTTGATGTGTTTTCAGCATCATCGAAAAACGAATCGGACATTTTTCTTAACTTAATTATGTTTCTAAAATTAATTATGTTCAAATTTATAATATTTTAATGTAATGCACAAAAAAGTGTTTTATACTTGTCATTGTTTTTTAAGAAATCCACATATTTACTTCCTTCATATTATAGAGCTATTACCAGACTTAAAAAGACTTTAAAGTTTAAAATTGAAAAAAAAAAAAATATGCGATATTTAACAAATACATTCAAAATAGTTTTGACTGAAATTTTTGGCAGTTTTAGTTTTGCCTTGTATCAGTAAAATGTTCAGATATTAACTAAAAAAAAAAATTCGTTAAATATTTTCATCTTAATTATCTTAATTAATTTAAAGACACAAAGATAGATTTAATACAATAAAAACAACTAAGAGTTGAAAGTTGATCTATGCGGACTCACAAATATGCCCTATACTAATAGGTCTAGAAAATTGAAAAGGATTGTAAAAAATAAAATCACCTTTATATTAAAAAATCTAAATTAAAAAGAAAATTACAAAATAAACCATTTACCTGGTTAAACTTAATATTGTTTGTAATTATCTGGATCAGGTTAGTATTTAAAATGGGATAAATCGGTAGTCATTGTGCCAATTTATGACCTAAAATATGTAGACACCTCTATAAAATGCTGAAAATTCAGAGCATTTGTTGTAATAATTCGGTAGTAGGTTTATCAAAGTGTTTACATATTCAAATATTTTATATACATTTGTTACAAATAGTGCAAGAAGTCCAGATATTAATGTAAACGTAAAACCCAGGTGGAGGGTATCAAAGATTCGGCATAGCCGAATTTAACACTCTTACTTGTTACCAGTTCCACTTGTACGGCAGTTACTATAGAGGCTAAGGTTGGCTGTTCGAAAAATATTCTGGCTGTATTTCCTGTGTTTGTATTCCCCGAACCTGTTGTTGGAATGTCCACCAATATACCCATTTGTTCTCTTAGCTCAAGTTGAATTTTTCTTTTGGATTGTTGAGGAATTTCTTTATTTTCTCCACGAATTTGCCAATTTTTTATCGGTATTCTGTAGGCGATATGAATTACACACTCGAAGCACCGTATCCAAGCATGAAGTGTCGACAATCCATATTCGTATAAGTGGTTTTGTGGCTGCCTCATTTGAACTAAATTTAGATTGTTCATCAATTTTGGTGTCGCCCCACATATCCCACAAGCCAGGGATGATGACTCCGCTATGGTATTAAACACTTTTCCATCGATCATGGTCAAATGAAATTCGTGTGTTACTCCAACCTCCATCGGAGCAAAACGGCTACTTTAACTCTGATAGAAAAACTACAAAAAGGTAAGTTACATATCATACTAGTACAGGAACCTTGGACAGTAAATGACAAGGTTACTGGACTCAATGATCCTAATTACCAAATTTTTTATGCTCATACAGGAACTCGACCGAGAACTTGTATTATTTGTCACAAAAACCTAAATTATCTCTTTTCTCCAGACTTGTCCACCGCAGATGCCACCGTCCTGCAACACGGAAGCCAACCGATGCTCTTGGCATCGGTTTATCTTCCTTCAGACTCGCCGACATCTCCACCGACGTCGGAACTGGAAGAGATGGTAAGGACAGCTAGAACAACAGGTAAGGAAATTCTCATAGGGTGCGATGCGAATTCTCACCATATAACAGGGGGTAGTTCGAACTGTAACCAAAGGGGGGACGCTTTACTTGAATTCCTTAATGAAAATAACCTTTTCACCCTTAATACTGGGAACACGGCAACCTTTGTTAACAGATTAAGGGAAGAGGTTTTAGATATTTCAATTTTTAAAAAAATCTAGTGGACGATATCCAAGATTGGCATGTCTCTAGCGAGCATTCCTTCTCGGATCATCGATACATCTTATTTAATCTGATACAACCACCGCCTGAACCCCTTAAGTTCAGGAATAAGGCTAAAACGGATTGGCCAAAATTTAGAAGAAATCTAATAGCCCGTCTAACTTCTCCTCCCACAGTCCTAAGGAATGTTGAAGAAGTTGGCGGGGAAGTAGATAGATTAACGAAGAGCCTAATTGAGTCTTTCAAGGAATGTTGTCCACTCCGGGAAAGGAGATCTCCCCGAGAGAAACCCTGGCTGACAGGGGAGTTGATAAATCTTGGGAAGGACGTCCGAAGATTATTTAATAGGGCTCGTCGTAAAAAACATGTAGTATACTGGGATGACTATCATGACAAACTCAGGGAATACAACAAAAAGATTCGAGTAGCCAAACGCAACTATTGGAAACTTTTCTGTGAACAGGTTGATAGCGTTAATGACGTCTCGAAAATCAAGAAATTCTTATCGAAAACCCATTCACAGCCTGAAACTCTAGCCGATAAGGACGGGATTCGGGCGGAATCAATGGAACAGTCCTTAAGAATATTGACGGAAACACACTTTCTTACCGAAGAGCTTGGGCCAAATAGGAACCCAGAAATTGGTACCAATGTGTCCCGACAAACTGGAACCAACGTGGAACAGCAGACGGGATAAGATTAGGAACAATATGAAGGGCCGAATGAGGAACAAAATCGAGAGCAAAAAAATGATAAAATAACCGAAAATATGGTAACTAAGGCAATACAAAGCTTTGCCCCTTTTAAGGCAGCAGGCCCAGATGAAGTCTTTCCTGCTCTACTACAAAAAAGCGGGGACTTAATTGGTAGTAGTCTGGCTATCATATTCTCTGCTTGCCTAAAATTAGCGTACACCCCCAGGGCATGGCAGGAGTGGTCTTCATACCAAAACCGGGAAAGGAAAGCTACGCGAACTCAAAGGCCTATCGACCGATAAGTCTTACATCCTTCTTATTGAAAACCTTGGATCGAATAGTCGATAACATGGTTAAATGTCAAATCCCAAATGAGTTGTTGAAATTCAAACAGCACGCTTATTTAAAGGGACGCTCAGTGGAAACTGCGCTTCATGAAGTAGTTCACCACATCGAAAGATCTTTTGATCTAAAAATCTTCACCCTAGCTATATTCATTGATATAGAAGGAGCTTTAAAGAATGTATCAACCAATACGCTACTCCAGTCCCTAGAAGGATTCGACATTGACCGGGATATTAAGGCCTGGATCAGTCACATGCTAGGGAATAGATGGATAAGTTGCGAGTTTGGTGGCATTAAAATAAGAAACAAGGTTTTTGTGGGACACCACAAGGGGGGATTTTATCCCCCTTCTCTGGGTGACCACTATAAACAGTCTGCTAAGGATTCTAGCCAATAAGGGTTTCCAACCTGTCTGCTACGCAGACGACGTAGCGACACTGTTAAGGGGGAAAGATCCTAGAGATTTATGTAGGAGGGCATCGAATGCACTCGAAATAGCATATGACTGGGCACAACCCAGGGGTTTGAATGTGAACCCAGAGAAAACTGAAATATGCCTCTTTACAAGGAAGACGAAAATAATCGACTTTGATGAACCTCGCTTCCAGGGCAAAACGATTAGAATCACACAGACGGTGAAATACCTTGGGGTGATTCTCGATAAAAAACTTACTTGTAAAAACCACATCGAGAGCAGGATCGCGAAGGCTCATCGTGTATGGGCCATCTGCAGATGGGCTATAAGCTCAAAATGGGGTTTAAACCCGAAGATGACATATTGGCTGTACACAAGCGTTGTTAGACCTATTCTAACCTACGCATCTATAGTCATATGGACATCAATGAACAGGAAATGTTACATTAAACCACTCCAAAAGATACAGCGTCTCTGTTGCATAGGAATCAGTGGTGCAATAAGGACTACATCTACGAGGGCTTTAGAGAATATTCTATCTATACACCCAATCAAGATTAGAATTAAATATGAGGCAGCTCTGGCCATGTTACGACTAAGGGTAACAGGGGAATATATCACCGACCACATGACCAGACACTAGACTATTTTAGACCAAATTCCGGGACACAACACAGTGAATATTAGCTGTGATAGAATCGCGGAAGTGTCAACAGATATACCCTGCAGTATACGGATACCAGACAGGGAAAGTTGGATGAACGGGAATATTCTACAGAACCTTCCAGGGTCACATTACTATACGGACGCCTCTAGTCTGCATGGTAAGACTGGGATAGGTTTCTACGATGAGGACCGTTCCACAGGGGTATACCTCCGTGTTCCGGACCACAACTCAGTCTTTCAGGCTGAATTGGTGGCGATAAAGGAATGCATTAGGTATATTAACGCACGGGATTCCCCAAGTCCCGGAGACGTGAAAATATTTACGGACAGTCTAGCGGCTATCAGAGCGATATCTGCAGAAAAAACCAGATCAAGGACTATCCTCGAGTGTAAGGAGGAGATTTCAAACTTCTCCAGAAGAGCCAGCCTTGAAATCGTTTGGATCCCAGGACACAGTGGTATAATGAGAAATGAGATTGCTGACAAACTGGCCAGGAAGGGATCTTTCCTGGAAAGAGTAAATTTGGAAAACCCAATACCTTTCAAGTCTCTCAAATTGGAACTGGCAGACTGGGCGACCAGTTCACATGTATCAATTTGGGAAGAGAATGACGTGGGTAAGGTTACAAGGATATTATGGGGTTCTCCCAACGCAACAAGAACAAGGGAGATCCTGAATCTGAATAGGGTAGAACTTAGTAGGGTAATTGGCATCCTCACTGGACACTCTGAGCTGAGGGCTCACCTATACCGTATAGGACGGGCGGAATCAGCCGTTTGTAGAGCTTGCGGAGAGGATGACGAAACCCTAGAACACTACCTCTGTTACTGTCCTGCATTTGCGAGCACAAGGGTCAGATATCTATCCAGCGACATCTTACCAGGCCTGATGGGTCTAAGGGGGATAAGCTGGAAAATACTCAGGAAATTTGCTGATGAGACCGAATTTCTAAGTTAGTAAGAGGGGTAGATAACCGGAAAGTAGAGATGTAGAGCACACAACAAGCCGACCTACTGGCCTAGGTGTATATCCAGACATAACGGATATGAGCCATGTGTATACATAGCTCCTCTTATCAACCTAACCTAACCTAACCTACTTCAAAAAACTCAATTTTGTCTGCAGAATTTGTGCAATTTTTCTATTTATATTTTCTATCTCAGCTCTAACTAAATCCGCTGACTCTTTTTCAAATATTATTTTAATGGGTCTGCAGAACCGAGTTGAAGAAGATTATTTTGCCGTAGTAGAAGATTATTTTCCCATAGTATTGCAGGTCCTTTTTTAATTTGTAATGGAACAATACATACAGCAAATAAATGCTCATCAATTGTTCCAGTATCAGAAACACTGAAACGTTGACGGTAAGTAGAGTGCCCACTGCTACCGTCACAGCCCCATTTAAATATTGCTTTTATGCAATCGTTATTATTGCCTACAGTCATGAGATCCTCAAAAGCTTTTGAAAAGCCTTGTATTATACGTGCAACTGTATGGTCTACGAGACTTTGCAAACCAACTTCAGCTGAACGTTCAGTTACGTGTATGTCACTGGGGTAACACTCTGTTTTAGTTTTAGCCAAAATATCGTAGCTTGGATAAATATTGCAGTTTCGTTCCTTGGCGTCAGATTGCATCAGTTTGTATGACCTTTTTGAGAATCCACCATCAGTATAAAGAGCTAAAGCTTCCTCAGGTGAATACGGAATAGGGGTTTTTGGTTCAGAGTTTACAGATTTAAGCATTTTTGGAGCTATTTCAGATTCTGAGCATAACTTTGAAACAACCTGTGAAGCGCTTCTTTTCCCGGCCTTGTAAAGGCTCACGCTCGCCGCTACCATTAACTCTTGGTTCGGTGTTTCATTGGCGATTGAAGCAATTTTTTTTTTTGAGTCTTGCTTGTGCACTCTGAAAAAGGTTTCTCTTTACGTTGGGCAACGGCTGGCTTAGGGAAAATAATGTCTTCATCCAACCACATTTTATTTCGCTTTTCGGACACTGCCAAAATTCTTTGACTCTCTTTCCACTTTTGTACAAGTTTGCTAATAAAATTTCTTAATTGTTTTTGAATTTGTTGGTATTGTTCTTCGCTATATTTCGAGCGATCAATGATATTGGAAAATACATGATTTTCAACCATTAAAAATTTTTTCGTTGCCACTGGTTCACTATGCCATATTACAAAAAGGGTTTGTTTAGATTCTGCCATTGTATCTTAAAAACGAAAAAAATCAAAACTTAGCAAAAAGTAGCAGCCTATTTTTGAACTTGACATACATTACAACCCATTTAAACAAACTATGGAAACAGTTAATCGAATCCGGTCGAATCCACCCTACTTTTATTCCACACAAAATTGGATTTCATATCTAAAAACACTTTCACAATGGACATTTTCTTTTACCACTGTTAAGCACTAAAACATACAATCACAGATCACAAACTATTTTTTTTTATTTAATACATATATTTAATTAAAATGAAATCGCAAATATTATTAAAAATTTAAATATTTAATTTTTTGCTATCAACAAAATTGCACTTGAAAAAATCTCAAAAATAGTTATTGACTTGTTGAAACATGTGTTAAGTTTGAATGCTCACAGCTGTACGAATATAAGGAGTAAAACAAAAAGGAAAACTGAAAAAAGTCCGTTAGGGTTTAAATTTAAAAAAAAAGGAAAAAAATTTGCCGAATTCTGAATTTTAAAATTTCGCTAAAGCGCCGCTAGATTAGGTATTTCGACCACTGTGCATTGGTAATATTATATACAGTAAACTGATGACATTTTAAGTTCTGCTTAACGTATAATGAACCAGCTGGCAAATGTCATTTGAACCCTTTGCTCATATACTGTAAAAGCCTTTGTTTTTCCAGAAATAGCATTTAATTTATAACATTCTTTTCCTTCTCGGGCTCTCTTTCTTTCTGCCAAATGGCGAGAATACACATCTTCAGGAATGTTTTTATTTTTAAAAGAGACACATGTGTCGCAAAAATGTTTCCTCGGTAAGTAAATACTAAATACTTCACACTTCATTGATTCCATTTCCTTGAGTAAAAGTTCATAGCTTGCTACCTAATTTTTTGAAATTTTCAGATCATTTAAGTACTTCACGACATCTCGTTAAAAATCTTGAGCTGACTGATAGATATTTTCCAAATACAATTTTGCACTATCCTTTATGCAATAATGAGATTCAAGTGTTGGCAAATCAGTCAAGTACTTTCGTATATGTGCTCCCTTGAAATTATCTATTTTATAGTTTTTTTTATTATATTATAAAGTTTTGATTTTTTTTTAATCCCAGTATCGTTACTTTTCTTATCCAAATTGGCACTGGTGAGTGGCAATCATCAATGCCAATTCTGCTCAAATGCATAATAGTAACATCTGATTATTTATTAGTAAATAATATTTTAGACTAATGGAACAACGTACTGTCGTCTTTGATCCAAAGTCACATCATTTCAAATAGAATTGAAAATTTTTTCGTTATGAAATTTGGAACTTAAAGTTTTTTTACCGAAAGACGAACCCTACTTAATTTTGTGGGAATCGGCCCATGTTTTGGACCTAGTTCCCATGCAAATTTTCCTTGGTTTTAATGCCACTAAATATAGCAAATGTTATTCTCTATTGCGATGAAATTTGAATCATAAGGGTTTATTATGCCGAGAGACGAGATCTATAAAAGAAACCTTGAAATCGGTCCTTGTTTGTACCTAGTCCCCGTACAAATTTTCTTCAAAATATGGTTAAAATGTCACAAAAAATGCCAAATTTGCTATTTTCTGTATTATATTTAAAAAATTAACAAAAATAGTGCAAAAAAACACTGTAAAATTTTAATGACATCGGACCACTTTTGGACTTATTTTCCCGATTTTTTTTTTTTTATAAATGCAGACACCCAAAGTTCTCAAAATTCAAAATTTCGCAATGAAATTATATTAATTAATGTGCTACGAACACTCTTCCAAAGATTTTCCTGGTCTTCCTCTGGTTCGGCCAGTAGATGTATGGGCTTTTTCGAAGATTTTAAATGTTGTGAATTCATTAAGCCAGGTTAAATGCTTTTCATAAAGATTTCCTTTGTACGATTATAAGCTTTCCATTTGGTCTTAATATTCATGAAAATGGTGTGAAGTTTTCTTTCTTCCTGTTCTGGTAAAACGTCTACTTCTTTTATAATGTCTTCCGAGCTTCTAAATAAATCAAACAATTTAAAATTTTGTAAAGACATTATTGCCCTACACTCTTTTTACTTTTTACCAAAATATTCTGTGGTCTCTTATTGAGTCAAATACCAACTGGCCTCTGCACGGAAATGTAGGTCAATATATATCACAATAATAAAAGTTTCTATTTACTTTTTTTGTTTTATTATGCTGAATTCAGTAACCGCTGAAAAATAGTACAGGTAGCGCTAGCGAATTTTCGTTATTCAAAATTTTTAAGTGCAAATTGTTTATTATGCTAATGTCATTATTTGACCTGGCATCAGGTCAAAAGTTTCTAATTTTTGCAAAATACATACATTGTAAATTTTCGACATTAAAAAAATAATCCAGGTAGTGCAAGCAAATATCTTTACTTATTTTTTACATTTGAGCGTAAATTTCTTATTGTATTGAATTCATTAACACAATTTGAACACTGAATATTTTGGTCCGCTTAAAAATAATTCAGGTAGCGCAAGCGCATTTCTTTGTGCTGAATTCAATAACAAAATTTTGATGATCATTGCCTTCCAAAATTTGTAGTTTTTGTTATTGCAAATATATAAAAATTAAAAAACATTAACAATCTTCTTAAAAACACTTCCCCATCCTATGAAAATCAAAAGAAAATATGAAAAAATTAAAATTTTTTTCCAAGCACCAAAAAAAATTGTGAAAAATAATATAAAAATCTGGAAAAATTAGTTTTAAAACCTTTTTTTTGCATTTCTCTTTCTGAATGTACAACATGTCGGGAGTGTTGGTTCAAAATTTGAAGTAAATCGGAGCAAAACTTAATACGATACTGCGTTTCCAGCGACCGGCCTCATACGATATATGTCACCTTTTAAACGCATTTCGATTTTTATACCCTATACCACTATGTGGTTTGGGTATAATGACTTTGTGCTGCTGTTTGTTACTACCAAAAATATTTGACCTAGACCCATCTTTTATTATACCGATCGACTCAGAATCACTTTCTGAGTTGATTTAGCGATGTCCGTCCGTCCGTCCGTCTGTGTCTCCATGTAAACCTTGTAATCAAACTACAGGTTGCAAATATGAATATATTTCGATGAAATTTATTATATAAGCTTTTATCGGCTATGGAATAAACGCTACTGAAATAGGTGAAATTTGGTCCATGTTCAGACCTAGTCCCCATACAAATGACCCCTATGAAATCGACATGAATTGCCATAAGATCCAAATTATCATATAGGACTCAGTGAAATTGGGTTTGCATGTATTTATTATATCCATTAATTAGTAGTCCAAAAGTAATGCCTATACGATTATTCTTAGTTATAGGCCGCATCTAGAGCTGCTTCCCGATCTTCACTTAAATCTATTAAAAAACAAAAATATTGCACAGATTTTTCTCAAATTTGGTTTGCATATATTTTTTAACAATATAAGTGACTTTACCAAATATGGTTAGGATGGGTCCATTTTTCGACCTAGTCCCCATATAAATAGAGCATCCGATATGAACTTTTTCATATCTGCAGCCAACAAAATTAATAACAAGGCCACTCAAATTTGGTTTATGCTTACTTTCTATACCGAATTAGTTGGACCGAAAAATAGGGCCTCTAAACCATGGTGTATCGTATAGTCGGTCTACACCGACTATAATTTTCTTACTTGTTTTATTTCACATGATCCGGTAACGAGTTATGATGTTCACAGCAAAACAAAAACGCCTCCAGAGATTCGCTGTCACGGACTTATTTATTAAAATTTTTTATAGAAATTTTTTCGAAGATTCTACAAATGTTATGCTGTAACGTGTATATGAAATAATAAATAAATTCTGAGTCGATCGGTATATAAAAGATTGGTCTAGGTCAAATATTTTTGCAGTTACAAACAGCAGCACAAAGTCATTATACCCAAACCATATAGGGTATAGGGTATAAAAAACTGAGACTGTAGAAAAAGTAAACGACCAAATAACATTTTTCTTTTGATGAAATACCTTTCAAACGACACCAAAAGCATTATAGTCGGTTAACTAGTTTGCCTTTTTCTAGAAGCTAAAAAAATTCCAACTTTGCTGAGCTCTATCATCCATAATTTTTATCCGATTTTGAATCCGTTTATTGATTCTTACTCTGTGAGAAATCCACTATAATATAGATTCATTAATTTTACTAAATGCTTCTATCAAATTTTTGATATTTGCCACGCTATTTTGGGAAAGGCGCCACTGTACGGCGCACAGTGGACCATTTAACGAGTAGGCGGTCAAAAATCTATAACTTTTGATTGGATCGGAATTTTGATATGCGGTTTTTTTTTGTTTGGTAGGTAAGACTTTAGCATTTAAGTTTTGCTATAAAACGTAATTCTCGACCGAAAATAAAAAAAGTTACGGAGGGTTTAAAATACATTTTCATTTGTAGTTGAATTTTAGTACAAAAGTAAAGTGTTAAAAGGTAAAAAAAGGTTTTTTTTAATATAATGTCTTATTTTTTCAGTTAATTTTACAACTAATACTTTTTAACAATTTTTTAAGTTAATTTTTTCAGAAAATGCAAAACTTTGGCCCCCGTAAACTTTTTAGTCCTAATGTGCACAAGGGCCAAAGGTTTTTTTTTTTTTTTTTTTAAAGATCCCGAGTTAAAATATAGTTTATTAAGCAGCGAACGTAAAAGTTATCTTATATTGGTTCAAGATAGAGAAGTTTTTTTTTGCTTTCTTTTTTCTTCATTTTCTTTGTTTTTTCTCACTGTTTCGCCTAACGGCCCAAATACCAAATCATAACCCAATTTAAGAATATGCTCCATGAAACGTATTCTAGCATGAAGAGGGGACATTCCTTAAAACTATCGTCTTCTGGTGGGGGTTGGCTTAATTGACTTGATGTCTTTTGGCATATAATGCAGCTTGACGTTGACTTTGTTCCAGTTAAAGCTTGTGCAACTTTTCCATCAGTCATTGTGAGACACATTTTAAAATGTACTTCAATGTCTTAGTCATCAAATTTAAATATTACTGGTTGAAGTTCCTTAATTTGATCTTTTATTTTTTGAACGTCTTCAGTTATGACATCTTTGGTTTCCTTTTTAAATGAAAATTTTATTGGTCTGCAATACTTTGTTGAAGAAGGAATTGCATTTTTCAATATATCAATTTCTATTGCTCTACTAGTTGACGGCTCTAAGACGCTATACTTTTTGGTTAAGCGCAATGGAACGAAAGATACCATAAATAAATTAGCATCTGATGAATTTTCGGCATTAAATTGCTTGTATTGTTTCTGACCAGAGGATCCATCACATCCCCATTTTTTTTAATGATCAGTATCAAGCGTATTTAGCAATCGTTCTGCAGTATGTTCAAGGAGATCTTGCAATTTTATTTCTGCTGATGTTGAAGTGACACTAATAGCAGATTCATTGGTTCGCTTCCGCAATTCCTTATATTGATTTTTGGTCAATTTCAAATCCAAAAATAGTGCGAACGCTTCTTCCGGCGTAAATTTCTTATCTTCAATTGGTGTAGGAATGCTTTTCAAAATCCTCTTTGTGCGCCTTGGGCTCGCTTCTACTATCTTTGCAATTATTTCAATTTTATTTTTTTTATTTTGGGTTGGTTGAATTTGGTGCAAAAATGAATCTTTAATAATTCTTTGAGAAATTTCTTCATTGATATTCTGCAGCTTGCGCCTTCGAGATCTTTCACTACATCCGTCAATTGGTTTTGCTGGTCGACCCTTTTTTCCACTTTCGTTGGCAGTTGTAGATGCACTCTCAAAAATAAGTTCCTTTATTAACCAGTCATGGTAACGTTTGTACATCTTTGCCTTACTATGAGAGCATTCAATGTACCGTCTTTTCAGATTCGATGCAAAATTAGTAATTTTTCCTTTGTGCATTTCAATGTCTTCTAGGTTACAATTCTTAAAGAAGTCGTTGCTCACTACGTGCAAAATTATATCGTCTACATCATTTCGTTGAAAATAAATATCTGCCAGATCTCTGTAACAGTACTTAGCCATTGCACATATTGTAATGAATAATAATTGTGGAAACATTATTATAAATACTTTTTCTTGCAATTATGTAAAATAAAATTTTTTATCTTTTATTACCACTTTTAGAAGCATAAAAAACCCACACCCTAACCCCTTTTAAAAGGTGAAGCATACCTGCTCATATCTTAAAGGGCTATGTCGCAATAGTTTCTTTTACCATTTACAAATTTTTATCTTTTATTACCACTTTTAGAAGCATAAAAAACCCACACCCTATAACCCCTTTGAAAAGGTGATGCATACCTGCTCATATCTTAAAGGGCTATGTCGCAATAGTTTTTTACCATTTACCTGTTATTTAAATTGTTTCCCATTTTGTCAGGTATTTAAACTATATAACTCTAATTCAGACTATTAATGTTTTTGAAAGATACCTATGTAAATGTACCTGTAGCTATAGAAGAGTGCAAGATTTTTTCTGACTCTATTAAGTAGGAGATTTTCGGAAAATTTGGACCTTTTTTACATTTTTTTTTTTTTTTTAATTTCGGAATGACTCAGTGATTTTACATTTTTAACATTAATAGTATGGAAGCCACAAAATTATACAAAATTTATTTCACTTCAAAATCTTTTAAGTCAAAAAGTAACAGTTATTCAAAAATAAAAATTTACAAAGAAATTTTTAATTTTAGCAAAATACTGGGAAAGCCCATTTTCGAAGACCCTGTTCGCTGTGATATAGTTGAGATAGAGTCGCAATTTTTTGGCTCCCGAGGTTTACTAGTATTTACTTTCAAATGAATAACATAACTTTAAAATCGGTAACAAAAAAAAATCATGTGAGTCCGATCACAGGGAAGATGTGTAAACATCTAGTAATTAAAAATTTTTTTATGTCATTTTTTAAAATCAAACAGAAAGCGTCATCTATTTATCAATTATAGCAAAAACTGTTTCAGCTAATTCAACAACCCTTTGCTGTAAAACGTTAAAAATATCCCAATATAAACGTATATAAGTGATACATAGATGACGCTTTTAAAAAAGTGGCATAAAAAAACAATGTTATATCATAATTTTTTCATCAATACAATCATAAGTCACACAGCGTTGTCTGCTTCAGCTCACACCGATATGAGTTACGCTGTTTTTGTGATTGTATTGTGAAATAGAAATTTACCCCCCTGCGCGTATAGATGTTTACACATAAAAAAAAATGATTTTTGGCCGCCTTCTCAAAATATGGTCCACTGTGCGGCGGTATTCACTTTTAATATTTTTACTAAGACAAAATATATATGAACATTGTTCATATATATTTTCATTGAACAACCTTTCGCCAGAGAAAAAATAGCAACTGAAATTGTTGATTCGTCAAAAATTCGTGTGTATGTGTATGCACATTTGTCTAAAAAGGGGATTCCTGAAACTAATAAGAATTAAATCTTCACGTTGTACGGCTTTCTAACTTGTGCACTAAAGAACTATTGAAAAAAAATGTGTGAATTGTAGAAATTTTGCACTAAATGACATATATGACCAAATATAAATATTACACTAAATGACATAAATTCTCAAAGCTATATAAGACTTCATAAGTATGTTTTCAAGTTATCAAGTATACGTTCAGAGTTCGTGACTGCATGACATGGGTTACGTGTTTTTAAAATTAGACGCCTGAGATACGAGGTTCAATTTTTTAAAATAAATAATTAACGGGTGGAGATTTTTATTTCAAATTTTATACAGCTGTGTAAACACATATTGTAAATACGCGTTTGATTTTAAATCAAAAATTGAGTGACGAGGTTACGTCAGAGTACCCTCGATATGCTGTACTTCTGTCGGTTACGATCTTATGTTATTACTGGAGTTGTCTTCATATTTCTTGCCGCCGGATTGTCTACTTGCTAGACGCACAACCAAAAATGATGGTATTTTGATTAGCCCTTTTATTTTGTGGGAAAGGTCCAAGGTTATCCATGTGTATACACCGGAATGTTAGAGGTGACGGTTCACGTATATACAGCTCAAGTTTGACAGCATTCGCCTTATTTCAACAGAATTCTGGGCAAGCGGCTGTGTACTACTTGTATCATCTGACCTTTGGGAACCAAAAATCCCACATTATTCGTTACACTGTTTTCTCGAGACCAAAATGACTGGCTTCATCATGGCTTGTGTGAGTTATCCTCCATCAAATGGCATTTTGTACCACAAGATTACGTTCACCATTAAACTTTCTGTTAAAATAAACTCCACTTAACTCATAGTCCATCTTAGTTTACTTGAATTCTTTGCGATCGGCATTTCTCAAAATCTTAACAGTTTCGTTGACCTTCTCATCTTGTAGTTTTATAGAACGAAATTTTAACCCTAAAAAACTACTTCTGCCACCTGCTCTCTGACGTATTTCAAAATCAAATTATTATAATCTCATCCACCAACGTGATATGCGAGGAGGTAAAGGTGTTGTTTTTTTCGTTGTAGCCACGGCGTTGCAGTACGTCATTATTATAAAATGGAAACCCAGCAGGTATATTCGAAACCGTTCGAGCGTCTCCACAATGGCGAGCACCCCTAGTTCCTGACTAGCATACACACAGAAAAAGAGCTGGTCAAAATTCGGTTACCATTATAGAATTTTAATTACGCAATAAGAATTTTAAATGTAATTCTAACAGCCTTACAAATGTATTTCTTTTAAAATAAAAGCACCTTCGATAGCAAAATCACTTCAGTTTACCCATCAATCTCTTTATACAAATTAATGAAACTAATTCAAATGACGCAACTATATTAAAATCAGTGTAAAATGCTTCATTCCTAAATATTGCGAATAACAACAACTATTTATATCAGAACAAAATATTTTAAGTAGAAAATGTAAAATCAGATATTGTGAAAAATTTTTGGTTAATATAATAAAATAAATTTTGAATTTTGAATCATTTTTCTGTTATAGCGTACGAACTGCAATCTTTTAGTCTGTTTTGGCATACCTATGTAGCCAAAAGAAAAATCAAGTTCTGTTGTAAATACCAAATCAGATAGTGATATGTTTAAAGCAACCGAATTTTTAATGTATATGTACATTCTTTTTTGTTATTCTTATATTTCTTCAAATTCTGTAAAGACATAGCTTTTACAACTTTGTTTCGATTTGTAAGTTATACCAGAGAAGTTACATTGTAAACAAATATTTGCAAATATACAATATTTCAATCACTGCCAATTTAGCAATGCTTACTCTTTAACTCTTCTGTGTGAATAATGTATACTAATAAGGTAAAGAGAAATTTAAGGATTTATGATCCACTGGACCCCACGAAATCAGCCTGTAGTTCAAGTGTCAAAACAGTGTCGCCCGATCACGAAAGTATCGACCATGCTTTTCATATTCCCAGAAAAAAAAGACCGTCATCACTTTGCGGAACCGTTGTGTCAAACCTACCAAAGTTGTCAAGATTATGAAAAAAAATTCCTACCCTGACAGCCGGTAAAACAGCTTCCAATTTGGCGCCCCAGGAAGACCGCTCAAAAATCTACCAGAAAATCCAAAAAGTAAATTTACTTTTCGTCACTTTCAATGGATTAAGTTGTGTTGTATAAAATTAAAAAATATATTAATATATATAACACAATCGAACTAGGTGGACAAACCATAATTTTGAACTATTTCGGCAGTATTCGTATATATATATGTCACTTCTAAATTTATATTTATCATCTAAACCTGTTTTTATTATGTAAATTATGTATTTTATATATTTTATATTTTATTATGTAAAATAGCTCCTGCTTACATGTCGCGCTCAACGAAGTTCTTACTAGTCAACCGATTAGCCTTAGGTTTTAGTTAGCACATAGTTTATTCATAATCAATTTTTTGTTGTCATCGAATAGCTTCAAAAACAACTCTGAAATTTGTAATGCCACAATATTTTTTGCATTAATGCCACCTGATATAGTGAAAATCAACTCAATTTGTGTGATTTCACTCCTTCATTTTTTAAAATTAATATTTACAAGTGTTAAGTTTACGACAAATTTATTTTAATTTGAAAATTTTGTAAAAAAAAATGTTTAAAAGATCCGCAAAGAAAAAAATATTTATATGCACTTAAAAATAATTTATTTGGTATTAAATTGTTCGGCATGAGGTCATTACGAAATAAAATTTTTTTTTTTTTTTATAAAAAAAGTGTAAACGATTTTTTTTATATATGGGGGATTTCATGTCAAGTGCACCAACTTTTGAAACCGATGTCTTCCGATCGGGATGAAATATACACCAAGGTTAGTCCTATTGGATAGTAGTTTAGACACAATTTTTCAACAATATCGGTCCGGATCTCTCTGAGTTAGAGGGGATCAAAACTTGACATTTTGGCCAAACAGGTGTCTATTCTCATCCATGTAACTTATTACCTATTGTTCTTAGAAAATTTTCTCCCAAAGAGTTTAGATAGCTATTTCTTCAATTTTTCGGAAAAAAATACTTAAAAAAAAAAAAATTTGGTAGACTTTTTTTTTGCTAAATTAAAGCATTTTTTGCCTTTTTTACCAAAAAGGGCTTTTTTTTTCATAAGAAAGCTTAGGATTTTTCCTTTAAGAACTTTTTGGTCGCTTAGTGGGATGGGAGTGGGATATCTATCAAAACAAATGTTTTGTAACTCAAGACAACGGTTTTTAAATTTTTCACAAATGTACTATTTTGAATTTTTTCCTATTTGTGTCTAAAACCTTACAAATAAAACTTATACTGAGAAACTAGACAAAGTAAACTTTCCGAAGGTATATAACATACCTAACTAAAATTTTATACCCTCAATACTGTAATTTATACCCTCAATACTGTAATACCCAGAATATAGAAAAAATCGCTTTTTTTTCTATAGAAATGTTGAAAAATTATTATTTTTTATTTATTTTTAATAATAATTAAATTAATGTATAATAATAATAATATTAAAAATTAAAAGATAAATAATTTATATCATAACTATTTTTATACTTAATTTATTGTAGCTGATGAAGTATTTAAGTCTTGTAAATTTTTAAATACCCAGTCTTTCATCCAGCTTTTTTGTCGCCTTTATTTACTGCGTTTTTTTGTCAATCCTTTCTTGGCGTTACTAGATGCAGCTGTTGATTTCGCTGCTGGTTTATTTGTTGTCTTTGGAAAGAAATCGCATTGAATAGAGGCAGAAAACTTTTTCAACTTGAGTCTTCCATCGACAAGCGGTATAAAAGCATGGTATTGAGCGGTGCCATCGATTGTTACCGCAGCATCGAATCTGCTCTTCAGTGTTTTCAATGTTTCCTGATGATCCTCTTTGCTACTAAAAACTATTTTAGTTTCTTTACAATAACTCTTTGCCCAATGGAATAAAGCAGTCACATCTAAGATGCGATCTTGATGAGAGCACTGGAGGCTATACTTCGCTGCATTTCTTTTAAGGTTTGCTCCAATACCATCACATGCTCCTTTACCATGAGCAGTAGGATGAAAATGCCACTCAGCTGGCATTCCAAAATCTTTTTCATGGGCATAAGATTTGCCAAGCTACTTTTGTTTTTAAAATGTTGACGAGCTCCGTCCGAAACGCAGTATACCTTCTTTACTGTAAATTTAGATTTTAGAAATTTTACTATTCTCTTCTGGTACTCATAAACTGCAACGGTATCATGTTTTAAATCGTCGGATATGATTGCCATACTTTTGTGTTCCAGTTTTTCATTTTTTATGTAGTAAATAACTACTGTGAATATAGTTGCTTGGTCGTTATTGAAGTGGAATGCTTGTATGGCATCCTGAAGAACATATTTATAGTTTTCTGCGAAATCATATGAAATGACGAATTCACCAGACTTCAAATGTATCTTCAATCCTTGAAGAATGACCATTGCTCTTTGACTAAAAAGTCATGGTTTCTCAAGTTTAGCAATCCTGTACACATTTCTTCCACAAAATCATCCACATTTAAAATGATTGTTTTCAATGTGCATCTGTCAGTCTGAATCCAAGAATCAAATTACAAAAGAATCAATTACAATAGGACACATAGTCAATTTAAGGCAATCGCGGTAATCGTGTAAATCTTCTGCCGAATCATCTGTTAAATACTTTACGTTGATTTCCTTTAACATCAGTTTAACATTTTCATGGTAAATGCAAACGCATACTGTGTGAGTTCCGCTGCCAACGCAATGTTTTGGCCTCATTCGGGTTAATTTCGTGAAGCCAATTCTAACATCCTCGTGTTCAGATTGAAATGTTGCAAATAACTCTTTCAGGTTACAGATAACCATTTTCTTCTGTTATGTTATGAAGGTATGTTACATACCTTCAGAAAGGTTAATTTGTCTAGTTTCTCAGTATAAGTTTTATTTGTAAGGTTTTACACACAAATAGGAAAAAATTCAAAACAGTGCATTTGTGAAAAATTGAAAAACCGTTGTCTTGAGTTACAAAACATTTATTTTGATAGATATCCCACTCCCATCCCACTAAGCGACCAAAAAGCTCTTAAAGGAAAAATTCTAAGCTTTCTTATGAAAAAAAGGCAAAAAATGCTTTAATTTAGCAAAATAAAAGTCAAAAAAATTTTTTTTTTTTGTATTTTTTTCCGAAATATTGAAGAAATTGCTATCTAAACTATTTGGGAGAAAATTTTCTAAGAACAATAGGTAATAAGTTACATGGATGAGAAAAAACACCTGTTTGGCCAAAATGTCAAATTTTGATCCCCTCTAACTCAGAGAGATCCGGACCGATCTTATTGAAAAAATGTGTCTAAACTACTATCCAATAGGACTAACCTTGGTGCAAATTTCATCCCGATCGGAAGACATCGGTTTCAAAAGTTGGTGCACTTGACATGAAACCCCCCATATATGTAATATATTTTAATATTTTATTTTCCAATATTTCGACCAACTTTGTTGGTCATCTTCAGGGAAATCTATAACACAAAAAACAATATAAATAACACAAAAGCACAAAAATAGTAAACAAAAAATGTTTTAACAAAAATAAAAATAATTACATTTTTCTTAAAAATAATTATGTGGTATCGTCCTAGTGTTGATTTTTGTCAAACTAATATTTACTTAAACTTTCTATGTTGTCTTATTGTGTGTCGATATATTTGAGCACATTTCTCAGTGTCGCTCTTGTAATTTAGTCTCTTTTCAGAAGGTACATCAATAATATATAGCATTTCTAAAGTAAACCTTCTCCCATTGTTAGTCTCTTCCTTTAATATTTCAACATCGTCAAACTTTGGAGTGTGTCCAGTTATTGCACAGTGGGCAGCAAATGCTGTTTTTTGCTGTAATGGTTTTTCCTTTAATCTTATATCTGATATATGTGATGATAGTCTAGTTTTTAATTTTGTCCTCGTCGTAACAACATATACCTTCTGGCATACGCTGGACTTGTCCCCATTACAACTAATCTTATATACTAAATTCGATTTTTCATCCTTGTTTATCCTAGATTTTGTTCTGCTAAAAAGTTTGTTAACCGTATTGTGTGTTTTAAATGCTAAATTGTACTTCTCTTTGTCATAAATATTGCAATTTTTGAACCGTTCTGAGTATTTTGGAACGTAAGTAATTGATTTGTAAATTTTTCTTTGTTCCTCATTGTCCGTCCTAGGTCTTTTATTGTTCACAAATTTTATTAAGCATTAATAGTTTTCTTTGGGAAATCATTCATTAATATTCTTGATCTTATCTATATTTGATTTGTGAAAATCTTTGTCACTAATATCTAAAACTCTACTAATAAAATTTATTGCTGTGTTTAATAATAATTTAATACCAAACAAATTAAAAGGTACACAGTATACAATTTTTCAACAAAAATAATTTATATATTTTGTTTTGCTTAGTTTGACACACGTCAGATGTTTTAACATACTTAGGGCCATTATTACAACTTACCAATAGCTAAAGTTAGGATGTTATCTGGCAGATTATTAGTTTTTCGTTATTACAAATATACTTTAAGTTAAAAGTGACCGATAAGCTAAAGGGAAGATATTGTTGCCTTTAACTTTTAACGTGAGGTTTATGTATTTAATATTGCCACATTTTCTGACCTATGAAGACGAAATTCACATCAATTTAGTTTTGGAAATAAATTTATTTATAGATACTTAAATATATGCTTGTATATTTTTAAAAAGTTTTATTACACATTTACAACAATTATGCAACTAATAATAAAGGTTTTTGGTTTTTATTCTATTATTTTTATTGTTTATTTGCGAACAACTAAAGGAACGTTGCCACTATGTATTTTGATAAATCAATTCATTTGGTCAAAAATAATCGGTGTTTCCTTTGGTGCTGCCACAATATCAAAAATAATAATTTTATTTTAATGGGAAGTTGTAATAACGAAAAGAAGTTAAAGGTAACTTTATTGTTCACTTTAGCTAAAGTTACCTTTAACTAACATTTACTTTAAAGGCAAGTTGTAATAATGGCCCTTAGTGTTTGAAAGGCTGTTGATCTGAGTTTAGCAAACGCAGCAGCAAGTACGTTATAAATAATACTCATGCTAGATACTGCATAACTTTTCATTATGAATACGGCCGATATAGTTTTTTATAGAAAAATTAATAAATTGTAAATAGAATCATATTTAGTGCTTTTATATTTATTGCAGTTACTGCAGTTTTAAATTGGTTTCCCAAATAAATTGCTGTCACAATCAATAAAAAATTCTAAATTCCATAATATCAACTAATTTTGACAATTCATACAGTCGATTCTACGAATGTTTGGACAGTATAATTTAATAATCATAACAGAATGGTGTGATAGTACATA
This sequence comes from Cordilura impudica, assembly GCA_963682025.1. Classification (NCBI taxonomy): domain Eukaryota; kingdom Metazoa; phylum Arthropoda; class Insecta; order Diptera; family Scathophagidae; genus Cordilura; species Cordilura impudica. Next base: position 243,669,780 of record OY821517.1, on the reverse strand, counting down.
TGATAGTACTACAAAAATTCGATTGGCAACAAATTCGGCAGTCACAACGAATCTATTTTCTGTGTGTATTTTTTTTTTAGCTTCAATGCAGTGGCGACTATAAAAGAAAACCGGCTTCGTGCGTGTGTCCTATTTCTGCAGAAGTATACCTTAAATTTTCGCACATACTTTGTGAAATTTATTGAAACATTTAGAGCAAATTATTTTCTTCGATGACATACCGAACAAATAGGCAGGTTGAAACCAAGAAAGAAGGGCCAGCGTTGTCTCCATTAAAAATATGCTACGAAAAGTAAATTTTGGAGGGAAAAGATGCAAATAAAACCATTTAGAAGTAATAACAAAAAAAATTTGCAATTCGCTTAAGACAAAAGACTACGTGAATAGCCGTTCTGGTAACATTTTTTATTCACTATCGAGAGCAAGTACAACTTCTTCTGGTCGGATTGATGAATCTACGTATGTAGAAGCCCAATACAGTGTTTTTGCCTAAAAATCTATAGCTTAATATTCTGGAAAAAAAATGGCTGATCGGATGAAAGACTTAGTCTTGGCGACTATTGGTATATTTACCAAAACAACGACCCAATGGGGTTATTTTGGGCAAGGGCTCAAAAATCAAACAATTTCCAAAAAAGCAGATTTGAAAAGGCTTTACTTCAAAAATGCCAGAATATGAATTAAATAAAGGAACGCACACAAAGTACTAAAATTAGATGGAAGTGTGTTGAAATGTGCTGCCTCACTTTGATTTGCTAATATTGCTTCACGCAAAAAAAAAAGATTCATTGTGCCTACTGAATTTTTTTCCAACCGAATTTCGATAATGTTGATAACCGAATTTCGAGTTGATTATGATCACAAATCTGTTGTCGTAAAATCAAATATTTTATCACAGTAGAAAATGGTTAACTGTTATAATATTTCTGTTGATACAATCTAAAATACAGTAGTTAAACTTTGGAACAATTTTTTTTCTGAGTGTACTTCATATATTTAATATTTCCTTATATTAAAAAAAATATTAAAAAATTTACCATGCACAATATAACATTGGTGGCTTTTAATTATTGTATACTTTTTTCTTAATTGAAAATATACTTAAGCCTTGTCCCAGATTGGATTCAAACTTTTTCCTAATAAGAAATATTTTTTTTTTTTTTGTATTTCTTGGATTATATCGGAAATAAACTCACAACTTGATTAAAAATTAAAATAAATATTTAATATGCATACATGTTTACTAGAGTATGCTTAATGTTTCAATCAAATAGAATTTAAATGTCTGCACAAATTGTGATGGCACTGTCAATCTAAATAAATGTAAACACGAGTTAATGGAAAAAGAATCTGTAATTTAACACCTTGAACTGTAAAATACTTTTGCAATGAGATTTAAATTTTTTCATTACACAGTTATTTTACATACAGTGTGTACATATAAATTAACAACATAAATATTATGGAGCATTTTTCTTAAAATATACGACTCAAATTACTTTTAATAATATGTAAGAAAATTGGAAACTGATCATTCGGAAAAATTATTTTCACTAACGAAAGTTGTTTTTTAGTTATACAAGAAATCCATCATTTCTAACTTAATCATGATCAATTCAATTAATTATTTTTTTTTAATTTCAAAATATAAAGACTACGTTCTGACTATAGAGAGAGAGAGAGATGCTTTGAATACTAATGATTTATAATATTCTGAAATGTTTAGTAATTCAGACTTAATGTTACCTCAGAAATTAAAAATATTTGTCATAAATTAATAGAATATTTATGAATACTAGAATACTAGTATGAAATATTGTTCCTGTTTTTTTTTAGTACTACTTAGCATCGCACTAACTATTAAATCAATTTCTAAAGTTTTTACTCGTATGTTTGCGATAGCATGCTTCATATACACATATACACTTAAAAATGGTTTACATATATACTCGTACAGAGAAGAAAACAAAATTTGTGTAATAAAAATGTGATCTGACATATTTAAGCATGTACTTTTGAAGACAAGTATTCAATCGTACTGAATACGCGTATGTAGAAATTTCAAGCAAAAGCGAAGTATACATACATAGGACTGTCCACTAAAAAGTTCTTACAAATTCCATTTGTTGCAATAACCGATTAAGAAATTAATTGTATTCCCAATTCAAGTATAATACCTAAAAAATATGTATTAAAAACTGAAATATCAGTGGGAGCTAATTTCTTAGTTTAAAATCTAATGAACAATAATTCCCTTAAGGTCGGAGTTCAGTAACTTTTCTTTTGCGGTTTCATGTTTTTAGGAAAGAAATGTTTTTAACTTTTAATATATACATAGTAGATCTTTCAATGTCAATATATGTCAGTTGTATAATAGTGTTATTTGCAACACATGACATCTAAGATGAAATGGATAAAATTTTGCCATTGTATAAGCTGTAATGAAAATATAATCGACAGAAAATGATGCGATATCAGTTGTGGCAATAATTTTTTTTGTAAGCGAATGTGATATACAGTGGCTAAAAGAAAAACTTTTGCACCACGGTTGTTGTTTTTTAATTGCGTTAGATAACCGCTTATTTATTTATTATTTTTGATGTGTAAACATCTATGCGCTCAGGGGGGGTAAAATCTAATTTCACAATACAATCACAAAAACAGCGTAAGGGAAAATCGGTGTGTGGTATATGTAAGTGTATTGGTGTATTTAGTAAGCAGAACCGCCGAGTTCGCTGTCTGTTTAGCAAAATCACAAATCTTTTTCGTTAATTTTAAATATTCAAGAGAATATTTGTTATTGACCGCTAGGTGTGCTGTGAATTAAACATGTTCACAAACTTACAGAGTTTTTTTTATGTGTAAACATCTATACGCGGAGGAGGTAAATTTCTAATTCACAATACAATCACAAAAACAGCGTAATATGTGAGCGTACGATATTACGCGTAACATGTAAGCATTAAGACAAATCGGTGTGATATGATTGTTTTGTGAAAAAATTATGATATGTAATAACCTTTTTGTCGCTGTTTTCTGCATTTTATTTATTACCAGATGTTTAAACATATCCCCTGTGATCGGACTCACATAATTTTTTTTAAATATCCAAGTATATATTCGCTATTGACTGAACTAGCTTAAGGCCCATTTACATGATACCACTCAGTCGTATGATTTTTCGAAATAAAAATCCGATGAAATTCATCGGACTGTCATAAAGTCGTACCGACATTATTTCTGCATACTTAGGCCATTTACACCATAACACTCAAGTCTTATGAAAACAGCTGTTTAGAATAATAAGCAAATTTATTTTGAAATTTATATTTTATTTTCACTTTCTTTGTTTTTGTTTACCATTTTTTTAATATTACCAAAAAAAACAACTCTGGTCCGATGAAAATGGCAAGTTTTTAGAAATGTTTCAAAAACCATCGGACTTCGAAAATGAAATCCTACAGACTGTCAATTTCATAACAAAAGCTTTTTACATTATACGACTTTTTCATAATACTCGAATTTCTGACAGATCGTATTACAAAGTGTGATAGTGTAAACTGGCCTTTAGGAACATTTAAATTTTTATTACCAAACTAAAAGATTAACTTAACGCTCAAGGGGGTAAAAATCTATTTCACAATACAATCAGAAAAACAGAGTAAGACAAAAACGGTGTGAGGTGCAAGTGTATTGGTGCAACGATTATGATATTTTCTTCATTTCTGACTTGTATTTCACTCTATTATCTGCACTTAAAACGTGCAAAAACTTCTTAATTTCATATTTTCTTTATAATTTTATTAAAAGCGCTTAAATTTCTTGAAGAAAAAAAGAAAAATAAACCTTTCTCGTCAACTTTTCCTCTGTCCACGTATTTTTTACTTTTCTATTTGCCTACTTCCATAGATTTACTGTCGTCTTCATTTTACTTGACATTTAACACACAGAGTTGAATTTCCATTATCTATTTGAATAGCTGCCTGATACATTAAAAAGCTAAATACTAGGAAAACTTTGAAGAAGTCAAAAAGAAACTTAGATGTTTTTTAATTACTACACCTTTTCCAATTGTATTTCAGAAAACATCAATTGAATTTCAGAAAGTATCAATTGTGTTCCAGAAAACAACAATTGATTTTCGGAAAATATCAATTGTATTTCAGAAAGTATCAATTGAATTTTAGAAAGCATGAATTGAATTTCAGAAAGTATCAATTGTGTTTCAGAAAACATCAATTGATTTTCAGAAAGTATCATCAGATTTTGTATATAGAATAAATGAAATTTTGTCTGGCACTGGCTGGATTTAATTTTTAAGATTTAGTTTTAAGATTTGAATAAGATTTGAAGAACTTAAAAAAAAAGAAATTATCAAATGTATTTCAGAAAATATCAAATGTATTTCCGAAATTATCACATGTATTTCAGCAAGTATCCAATGTATTTCAGAAAATATCAACTGTATTTCAGAATACATCACATGTATTTCACAAATTATCAAATGTATTTTAGAAACCATTAAATGTATTTCAGAAAATTTTAAATGTGTTTCAGAAAACATCAAAGGTATTTAAGAAAACATAAAATGTATTTCTGAAATTATCAAATGTATTTCAGAAAATATCATATGTTTTTCAGAAAACATCAGATGTATTTCAGAAATTATTAAATTTACTTCAGAAAATATGAATTGAATTTGAGAAAATATCAACTGAGTCTCAGAAAAATACACAGAACGCTATATAAAAACATATTTATTTAAATATTACACTGGGTTTGTAATATTTCTTGAAAACTACATATCGTCACCTAAAGGCCGTAACGATTATATATTTTTTTACAGGAGAAGCAAAAACATCATAAAATAAAAACTACTTTAAACTTAATACCCAAATTTGATAATCAAGCTGAAATATAGAGATGGATTTTTATTTATGAAAACAAATTTCTGGTAAAATAGTAGTTTTTAAGTTAAAGGCCGTAACTACAAAAAGTCAATTTTGAACTTTTTGTAAGTTACGGCCTTTTGCAATTTAGGTGACGATATAAACGTATTTTTTTCAAAATGATGACTTCAAAATCGGTCAAAATTCTTTCCTGGTATTAACATTGTAGCTGATTAACAAATGAAGTCCTCATCTTCTTTCGACTAAAAGGCCGCCCTTGATAGTGCGACTCCAAATCACTAATATAAACAATAATAACTTTTCGGTATTGTAGGTTAAACTACTTTTAATTTCTGAATTTCAGTAGATATTTCCTGAATTTCAATTGATATTTTCTGAAATACATTTGATAATTTCTGAAATACATTTGATGTTTTCTGAAATATATTTGATAATTTCTGAAATTCAATTGATTTTTTCCGAAATACAATTAATACTTTCTGAAAATCAATTGACACTTTCTGAAATACAATTGGAAAAGGTGTAGATGTTTACACATCTCCCCTGTGATCGGACTCACATTGTTTTTTTTTTTTTTTTTAAGAACCGAACTCCGACACTCACTTACCCGCCCTTGCCGATCGAGGGGCCACGTCCCCTTAACGTGGAGACCTGACCCTGTCGGATTCCAAACAAGAGTTTTCAAGTAAGTTGTGTGGTCGTAAATCAGCTACAGACTATGTCATCAGCTGATATTAAGTAACAGACAAATTTAAATTTAGACAATAAAGAACAAAAAATTTGTTAATTAAGGTGTTCAATTATATTTCGCTTTATTTTCAATACACTACAATTGAAATCAACGAAATTGTGTAACACATTATAATCGTGATAAATTCGGCGCAAAAATTTTAAAATTAAATTATTTGGGGAAGATTTTAGGGACATATTACCTCAATAAATTCAAAACTAACAAGTAAGAAAATTGTAGTCGGTCTAAACCGACTATACGATACCCTATACTATGGTTCGGAGACCCTATCTCTTCGGTCCAACTAATTGGATATAGAAAGTAAGCACAAACCAAATTTGAGTGGCATTGTTATTAATTTTTTTGGCTGCAGGTATGAAAAAGTTCATATAGGGTGCAATATTTATATGGAGACTAGGTCGAAAAATGGACCGATCCAGACCATATTTCGTAAAGTCATTTATACTTAAAAAAAATATATACGAACCAAATTTGAGAAAAATCTGTGCAATATTTTTGTTTTTTGATAAAATTAAATGAAGATCTGGAAGCAGCTCTATATGGGGCCTGTGACCAAGAATTGTCCTATAGAGATTATTTTTGGACTACTAATCAATGGATATAATAAACACATACAAACCCAATTTGACTGAGATCTATAAAATAATTTGGATCTTATGGCAATTTATGTCGATTTCATAGGGGTCATTTGTATGGGGACTAGGTCTGAACATGGACCGAATTTCACCAATTTCAACTGCGTTCATCCTATGGCCGACAAATATTTGCGACAGTAGTTTGATTACAATGTTTACATGGACACAAAGACGGTGGGACGGAAATCGCTAAATCGACTCAGAAAGTGATTCTGGGTCTAGGTCAAATATTTTTGGTAGTTACAAACAGCAGCACAAGGTCATAATACCCAAACCATATAGTGGTATAGGGTATAAAAATGGTTGGTCAGGCCGAACTTTTATTTATTATGTCACTTTTTGAAAATAAAGTTAAAGAAAGAAAACAATAAATCAAAACGAAAACTGTGAAATATTTGTAAATTATTTTAAAAAAATGGATGTTAGAATTGTATCCATGAAATACCCGTTGGTAGAAATGAAGTCCTTGCGTTACATTTATGGCTCTGATTAAGAAAAACAAAGAAAGATATGTTCAGAAATCAATATAGTTCCGATAAAAGTTCCGATTACCATATTGCAACAAATTAAGCTATTCGTGTCAGGCGTTTATTTCAGGTAACTGGCTGGGCAACTGCTTTTGTAGCATTTGTCGAGTACAAGATAGCTCACTCTCACGCCTGTGTTGGGGGAAAAATGTTTGTGTGGAGGCACATAACCTGAAAACTGGTTGTCACGTTCTGTGCGGCATACCCAGCCCTGTACACGTTATCCGCAAATTCTATAAACGAATATTATACAAATGTTCATGATGAAATCTCTCGAGATTTCGAGGAACTGTATAAGATGTAGAATTTAGCCTACAAGTTATCAACCAAAGAGAAACTTGGTTTCAATTATTTTTTGTAATACAAGATGCCAATTCGATCAATTTACTGAAGATATGATTATACAATTGCGTAAGTAGTAATTATGTGAATTTTTATTTTTGCTGTAGCGGTCAAGAATAAATAAGACAGAGCGTTAAAATTGTTTTAATCAATGTCCATTATTGGTTTTATATCCAGCTACTCCTGGATATCTGCATTTCAGTGAAGCAATTATGGAACAGAAATTATAGCTGGGTATATAAAAACCATTTTTAAAAAAACATTAAAGGAAAAGCTTGCTCCAAGTAACATCTACCACTTCTACCAGGATTCTAATCACAAGAATAAGGCGTTACTATATAACTGTACGCACGATGTTATAAACTCAACTTCCCAGATCATAGTCATTAATCCACTCGCGAATATTTGGAGCTATCTTGATCAAAACATCACACTTCCTCAAAACCAGAGTTGAAACGAATTCTTATGGTAGAAAGGGAAAATGTTGAACTAAGTTTTTAAAAGTGACTCCAGTTAAATGACTCTCGAAAAATTTTTAATTATATTCATTTATTGCTTCATATTTAATGTACGAGATTTGTTTTCAATCCATTTTAAAAAACAAACCTTTAATTACAGCGAAGTGCAAGTGCATTTAATTTTTGAAATTTTGTGTTTATTTGAAATAAGGCCATTAATTCACTATAAAAGTCAAGAAGTTTGGCTTTTAACCGCTATATGTATGTATATGTAGTCTGAGAATATCAGTAATTGTGAATAAAATTCCAATGTAAAAACTTTTAGCTAATCAGTCTTTCAGTATATAAGCGTATGGGTATTCATCAGAGTTCAGAAAAAAACACACACTGAATAAAAAACTCGTACATATATGTAAACAAACATAACTTAGACGAACACACACATATTTTTATTTTCATATCAATTATGTTTGTTTTTAAATTTTCTTCGGTGCCCAACACAACCACGACTGTGTTCGTTTTAATATTTCGTTATTTACACGAACATTTTTCTATCACGTACTTTTTTTTTCAATCACACATAAAGCACACATTTTTGAGTGTTGCTTTATTTGAAGTTGATGTTCTGGTACGTGTAGTGAAAAAAAACACAGAACATGTAAAATAAACAGGTTCGAGTTCAGTTATATTTTAAGTCGTGTTGTGGCTCGTGTAGTAAGAAAAAACACAACATGTACAATAAACAGGTTCGAGTTCAGTTATATTTTAAACACGACTTAAAATATAACTGAACTCGAACCTGTTTACTGTACATGTTCTGTTGTTTCTTACTACACGAGCCACAACACGACTTAAAATATAACTGAACTCGAACCTGTTTATTTTACATGTTCTGTGTTTTTTTTCACTACACGTACCAGAACATCAACTTCAAATAAAGCAACACTCAAAAATGTGTGCTTTATGTGTGATTGAAGCAAAAAGTATGTGATACAAAAATGTTCGTGTAAATAACGAAATATTAAAACGAACACAGTCATGGTTGTGTTGGGTACCGTAGAAAATTTTGAAACGCACATAATTGATATGAAAATAAAGATATGTGTTGGCTGCTTTTGAACAGAACATTGTGTGTTTCGTGTGTGTATTTTCTGAACCTTGGTATTCATGTCACAGGTAATGTTTTTATACCCTATACCACTATGTGGTTTGGGTATAATGACTTTGTGCTGCTGTTTGTAACAACCAAAAATATTTGACCTAGACCCATCTTTAATTATACCGATCGAATCAGAATCACTTTCTGAGTTGATTTAACAATGTCCGTCCGTCCGTCCGTCCGTCCGTCTGTGTGTCCATGTAAAGCTTGTAATCAAACTGCAGGTCGCAAATATGAATATATTTTGATGAAATGTGGTATATAAGCTTTTATCGGCCATGGGATGAACGCTATTGAAATTGGTGAGAATCGGTCCATGTTCAGACCTAGCCCCCATACAAATTACCCCTGTGAAATCGACATAAATTGCCATAAGATCCAAATTGTCATATAGATCTTACTCAAATTGGGTTTGTATACGTTCATTACATCCATTAATGAGTAGTCCAAAAATGATCCCTTTGGCCCCATATAGAGCTGCTTCCCGATCTTCACTTAAATCTATTAAAAAATAAAAATATTGCACTGATTCTTCTCAAATTTTGTTTGTATATATTTTCGCAAAATACAAGAGACTTTACCAACCATGGTCAGGATCGGTCCATTTTTGGACATAGTCCCCATATAGATATATCATCCGATATGAACTTTTTCATATCTGCAGCCAAAAAAATTAATAAAAATCACACTCAAATTTGGCTTTTGCTTATTTTCTATGTCCAGTTAGTTGGGCCTAGCAGATTCGGTTTCTAAACGCATGGTATAGGGTATCGTATAGTCGGTCTAGATCGACTATAATTTTCTTACTTGTTTTTATTTAATTCAAACATTGACTTGATATAAAAGTGACTTTTAAGTGTTCAATCTTTAATGAACCACTTTACTACAGCTTCAAATAGATGGAATGATGAAACATAAACTGTAAATGTTGCAAAAAACCACAAAGTCTATACATACACCCAAGCAAACAACGATGGTTTTAACTGAGACCATAGTGTTCGAACACATATGGATAAATGAAATGTGGTTGGCAGTTAGTTTGATGGTCGGAATGGTTTCTTTATATTTTATATATTTTATATAATATATCCGAAATATATTATGTATATGTATATGATATTAGTTGACATTAGATCTACAATAACATACATATGTATATTACAACTCGGTTAAGGTGTATTGAATGTTTAAATTTGTTTAATAAAATATGGCTACTGTAACTACGTACATATACATACATTTACACGTATTATATACAAAACAAGACATGTCCTATCACATTATTATTCGAACACACTACTTACATACACAATCACACCTATCAATTACATTTTAGTAAACTAAAATAGCAAAGTACACGAACACATCATTATTTGAAAGACATTTTGAATCTACACACTTCTTATTTTTATGGATATACCCAACCAACCGGTTCTTCTAGACTTAAGGAAACCGGAACTCGGTTTTGATAAGCTTTGAAACAGCGTTTTCTGTATTAACGATCAAAAAATAATTTTGGATTAAATTATTGAGTTTCTAATATTAATTATAGTTTGTTTTTTGAACTTTCTTAGTAATTTAAAATTTTCTAAGAACCAGAAAATCATTTGAAATAATCTAGCACCGAAATCCAGAATCTGGCAAATTCATAATTCTTGCATTAGTTAGAATTTAATCGCTGTATATATATCTAAATTTTAATCAAATTTTTGGATACTTATTTATGTCTTCTCATATTAGCAGTTTTGTAAAATTCATTATAACAAATACAAAATATATCGCACCTGTACCTCTAAAGTGAGTCTACTCAAAATTTTTAAATTTTCACTTTTTGCAAGAAAACGATACACAGTCATCATATCTATTCACTCTAAATTTCTTACCCTCTTTGTGTTATAAGAATTGCTTCTTTAGAATCAACTAAAGAGCGATGTTTTGAGTTGTCCCCAAATGCCAGCCCAATTAATATCAATGTTGTTTCAACTTAGAGAAGTATTTTAAGTTGCGCCTGTGTTTATGTCATAACAGTTTATTTTATTGATGTTCTATTTTTAGTAAATACTTGAAAAAAAAACGTATTTTGCCTGTACTGAAAATTTGACTCACTCTAGAGGTACAGGTGCGATATATAGTTTAGTGAAGTATGTTATCTTTCAATAGTGACTCTCAGTGAAAATTGTCTATCTTTAAAATTAAAATGCTTTAATAAAATTAAAAATAGTTGTTAAATTAACGTATATTTTGATTACTGTTGTTATAGCACAGTCAAAGAGACAACTAAAATTTATAAAATTTATTATTCATCTTGATTTAAGTATTTTTTAGTTTGATATGTATATATGTTTTATATACCATAAATTTAGATATTAACTACCATAAAGTTGGAAATAGTCTGACACATATAGCTGAAATTGTGTGTGAGCACTTTTTCATTAGCATGAATGCAGATATAAAGGAGTCATGTGAAATTCTTGTTTAACAGTTGATAATTAGAACACCATCTCCTATTTTTAATTTTATTGAAAAATTCTAAGTTTCAACATATAAATACTTCACTTCATCTCATACAAAGGATAACTAGTCTGAGACGACATGCGTCATTGTCATGCGTCATTAAAATTAAAATCAACGAAATTGTTTAACACATTATGATCATGGCAAATTCTGCGGAAAGGATAACAATTAGCATAAATAGTCCTAAAAGACAGCAAATGAAGCAAATTAAAATGTCTTGTGAATCTACAAGGTATGTTAAAATTTAAATTTGGTACAGGAAACTAGGAGTCAAAGTCACCACTCGCAAGGTTGAATACAAAAGTCACACCCAACCTAAACTACGTAGACAGAATTTCAAAAACTTTTTCCACGCTGACTCAATTGCATTGAGGTGAAGCTGATAATATAGATTCCATATTATTGATGTATATTCCAAAATTGCTCCTACAAGGGCTGTAGTAACATATAGATCTGAAAACTCCTTATCCCATCTTTTAACGAAACTATACTAATATGACCAATGAAATCAAGATTCCTATCCATAAGTGCACCAAGATCCAGAAATGTGTGAACTGTATCCATTACTATTCCATTAATGCAATGCTCGTCAGAATCCCCATACCATACCATTAATGCAATGCTCGTCAGAATCCCCATACCACATGTTTACATTTCTTAAGATTCAGTTCCATCAAGTTCACATTACACCATTCAATTAATAAATTAAGCACACTTTGAAGAGTAATATGTCCATTTATGTCATTGAAACTGTGAAATAACTTCACTAACTGCAGTCAAATATATAAAAAAAATATTGGATAGAATTTTTTTCAAATTTGGTTTATTATGTTTTTAAGAAAAGTAAGGGACTTTACTAAATATGGTCATGATCCATCTATTTTTTAACCTACACCACTTTTAAAAATTACATCAGATACAAAAGTTGGCATATATGCACGCCAAAAATTAATAATAATAGCACTAATTTTGGTTTATGCCAATTTTTGATATCCAGTTATTGCCTCAGCAAAATTGGATCCAAGACCCTCTCTCGAAATGTATAAAATAGAGTAGTGTAGAGTCGGTCTAGACCGACTATAATTTTCTTATTTGTTTTCTATAGTAAGTAGCTTTTTACATGCTACTTATTATTACAATTTTTAAGCATTTCACACATTAACTGTTTTAAACTTAACTACAATTGGCCCTTTAGACTCGGATAGTTTAAATTTCAAATTGGATATGTGAGAAAGAAGAACTTATTTAACCAGCAATTGGCCAGCATTCTACATTTCTCAGTATTTTTAAAATTTTTTTTGCGATATCGAAATCTGCAATTATTGCAGTTTTTATAATTATTAAAATTGTTAAATTGCTTGTAAAACCAGCGGCATACGTAGTCATCTTAGAATGCAGCGTTAAAAAATTTATTTTAAAACAAGTAAGAAAATTAAAATCGGTCTAGACCGCTATATGATACCCTATACCATGGCTTAGAGACCTTATCCCTTCGGTCCAAATAAGTGGATATAGAAAAGTAAGTATAAACCAAATTTGGGTGGCATTGTTATTAATTTTTTTGGCTGCAGATATGAAAAAGTTCGTATCGGAAGCTATATTTGTATGGGGAAAAATGGACCGATCCTGACCATATTTGATAAGGTAAGTTATTTTTGCAAAAACATATACAAACCAAATTTTAGAAAAATCGGTGCTATATTTTTGTTTTTTGATAGATTTAAGTGAAGATCGGGAAGTAGCTTTATTTGGAGGCTATGACTATGAATTGTCCTGTAGGGTTTATTTTTGGACTAGTGATTAATGGGTGTAGTATACACACACGAACCCAATTTGACCGAGATCTTTATGATAATTTGGATCATATGGCAAGTTAAGTCAATTTCGTAGGTGTCATTCGTATGGGGACTGTGTCTGAACATGCACCAATTTTCGCCAATTTAAATAGCGTTCATGATATCGCTGAAAGAAGCATACGTAACAAATTTCATCAAAACGTGTTCACATTTGCGACCTGTAGGTTGATCATAAGGTTTACATGTACACACAGACGGACAAACGGACAGACGGCTAAATCGAATCAGAAAGTGATTATGAGTCGATCGGTGTAATAAAAGGTGGGCCTAGGTCAAATATTTTGGTAGTTACAAACATCAGCACAAAGTCATTATACCCTGACCACATAGTGGTATAAGGCATAAAAATGATTGAATTGTGTTGCTTTTTTAAACTGTTTTTACAAAGACTGCAACGGTCGTATTAACTGGAAAAATTACATGAAAAATAGTGGTTTTTAAAATTTTTCAATTAATTAAGATAAGAAAAAATAATAATATCGATTGTTTCGATAAAGAAAAAAATCTTTGAACTTTGGAATGTAGTCGAAGATTCTCTTGATAAACGAACTGTGAGACGAAAACTCGATAACTTTAAAAGGCAGTGCAATAAAAAATTCAATTTGAGGGAATATGCTCCAGAGTTGACTTTTATCGCAATCGATATAAAAATCCTGAATTTGTAGTAAAACTCAAGGAGAATCAAATAATACGATTAAAAAATCAGTTAAAATACTGTAAAAATGCTAATATCACAAAAGCAGACAAACAGTCTTCTGAAATTCACAAACGAGACGTTGTTATTTACAAAATGGTCGAAATGTCTATTAGCTATACAAAAACTGTTGAAACAATGCGTCTTTTTAAAAGAGATAAGTTAATTGCCACTATTTTTCGTTTAAAGGAAAAGTTTAACTATTTAGTTGAACTAGCAAGAGCCAAAATGTTAGATAAACTATTAAGAAATGGCAAAAGTTTCAATTTTCATCATGACGAGACTTCAATGGGTGTTCATAAACTTCATGCTTTTGTGCTTACAGCTTCATGGAAATAAATTCCATGAAATATTGATCGCAATTGAAAAAGTACCTACAAAAGGAGCACAATATCAGCTACATGTTTAAATAAAGTGCTTAGACCGTATGCATAAAATTTTGAATTCTAAATGTAATTTAAGGACACAATTTCTACTTAAGTTAGAGGCTTGTCTCGCGGATAGTGCTGCAATGTCTTCTGCCTTTAATAAATTTCTATATATAGAGAGACTTACTGCAGTTGTAGAGTAACCAAGTTCTGCATAAATATGACTTATGTTTATGGTCGTTATCGCGAGAAAGTTTATTTTTCAATTTTTGTTTACTTTCGGGATCAAAAAATTCAAAGTTTGTAACACTAGTAGTCAATTTTTCCTTTAAAATATCCAAGTATAAAATTCTTATTTCTCCAATGCCTTTACTTGATATGCATCCCCATACCATTACGGATAATTATCCAAATGTAACGGTAGGAATAACATTTTTATTTTGGAGTGCAGTCAGTGGTTGTCCCCAAACTATTTGGGGTCCATCGAGATAGTAGAGCATAACTTTACTTTCATCACGGAAAATAACAGCTTGGACCTGAAATGTGGTATGTGGTAAAAGTAAGCCATTTTCTTATATTCTGCGCCGCGGCGCGCCGAGAGTAATGGCTTTTGCCTTGCAACTCGTGATGAATACTTGTGGTTTTTAAGGACTTATCGCACCGCTTTATGTGACACCACCACACCACAGTCATTTTCCAACTCTTGGGCTAACAGTCTTGTACTACCGCACAGTTGGCGAAAAGACTCATATAGCGGCATTTAATTAACGGCTCTTAGGTAAACATTTTTCTTGTTTGTGTAATATTTTTTTTTAGTTGAAAATAGATTAAGCAACAATGTAAAAAAAAAATGTTTTTTAAAAATATATTTACATATTTTTTTTGTTTTTGTGAATCTTGCAATTTTTGTTTCATATTTTAGACATGGTTTATTTCATTCAGGAAAACATGATAAAGTTAATGTATTTAACGTTTCACATTATTTTGGTTTTTTTTTAAATTTATTTATTTTTTTTAAAACTTTTCTTCTGTTCTGAAGACTGAATGTCTTCATATATATTTATATCAGTTGTTTTCATAACAAAAATTTAATTATAATGCAAAAAAATAAGTAAGAAAATTATAGTCGGTCTAGACCGAATATACGATACCCCATATCATGGTTTAGAGACCCTATATCTTCGGTCCCACTAATTGGATATAGAAAATAAGCATAAACCAAATTTGAGTGGGATTATTATTAATTTTTTTGGCTACAGATATTAAAAACTTCATATCGGGTGCTATATTTATATGGGGGCTGGGTCAAAAAAGGACCGATCCTGACCATATTTAGTAAGGTCATTTATATTTTGAAAAACTATAACTAAACCAAATTTGAGAAAAATCTGTGCAGTATTTTTGTTTTTTGATAGATTTAAGTGAAGATCGGGAAGCAGCTCTATATGGGGCCTATGACTAGGAATTGTCCTATAGATATTATTTTTGGACTACCGATTAATGAATATAATAAACATATACAAACCCAATTTGACTGAGATCTATATGATAATTTGGATCTTATTGCAATTTATGTCGATTTCATAGGAAACTGCGTTCATCCTATGGCCGACGGAAGCTTATTTGCCAAATTTCATCAAAATATATTCATAATTGCGACCTGTAGTTTGATTACAAGGCTTATATGGACACACAGACGGACAGACGGGCGGACTGACATCGCTAAATCTACTCAGAAAGTGATTCTGAGTCGATCGGTATAATAAAAGATGGGTCTCGATCGAATATTTTTGGTAGTTACAAACAACAGCACAAAGTCATTATACCAAGACCACATAGTGGTGTAGGGTATAAAAA
This sequence comes from Cordilura impudica, assembly GCA_963682025.1. Classification (NCBI taxonomy): domain Eukaryota; kingdom Metazoa; phylum Arthropoda; class Insecta; order Diptera; family Scathophagidae; genus Cordilura; species Cordilura impudica. Next base: position 243,653,709 of record OY821517.1, on the reverse strand, counting down.
GATATCGAAATTGTGAAATATAAAATGCAAAAACATCAACTATAATACAGTTCATATAGTTATATAAAAATCAATTAACCCACAAAGTACATTTAAAAAACATATTTAATCGGCTTGAAGCGCACATATGAATCAACAACCAGATCGTAGTGGTCCAAAAACAGGACATATAAGATATGACACGGTTATGTTTATGGAATGTGTCAGCTTTATTAATAAACAAGTAACAGTGTTAAATTCGGCTGTGCCGAATCTTTGCTACCTCCACCTCGGTTTGATTATTGATAATAAATGTAAACGAAATATTTGAAAAAATAAAAAAATTATTAAACTTAATACCAAATTATTTCAGCAAATTCTTTGGGTTGATCCGCATAACAGATGATTTTTGTTTATTTCAAGAGTTGGTATATGAAGCTCTCTCACATTATTAATTAGCGCTCCAACGAGGAAAGATTGTTTTCGTCTTTTCTATTATTTTGAATAAAATAAAACACGTCTCGCTGTTTGCTTTTTGGTCATCGTGGTTGCTGATCGGCATGCATTTAGGTTATAAACCTATACGCATGCGTTTCCGGTTATATGACATAACCTCTCGTTTAATTTAATTTAAGTTTTTGCAAATTAAATAGCTCGCGCTAACCTCCATTCCGAAGGTAGTGGTTGTGTAGGGTGGCTATACGCGTTAAATCGTGCTAATTGGGGATGGCTGCATAGTTCCTTTTAACTGGCCAAATAATTCTTTAATGCGGCCATTTCGGGGAATGGACTGTGACAAGTAAAGGTGGAAAGTTCTTGATTGCCACTCACTTGGGAGTGGCCAAGTATGATTCCTTTGCTACACAGTCAAAGCAGCTCACTACCTCCGGTTTACACCAGGTATTCCCCGGGCAATGGCTTTGGAACACCCGTTCAAAGGCTAGCTAGAGTGAGAAGGCGGCTAAGTAACCTGAATGTTCGAAAGACGTCTCAGGTCAGTAGGAAGAATTTCTGAAACTTAGTTTCTGTAAAGTATCCTGATGGCTCGTAATGGGCGTCTCAGGAAGTAGAAGAAACGCGGATAATCTCTGCCTTTGAAAAACTTTACAAATTGCCTGCCTGGAGGTTGCTGGCAGCCCCAGTACCAGGATCGGATGCGGAAGCCTAATAAGCTACCACATCTTAAATAACACTTATTAATGAAACCTCAATTTTTTTGGGGCCCTATGCTCCTTATAGGAGTTTCGGGAACATATATATATAGGTCCGATGAAGTAACAAAATCATAACCAAAAAAAAAAGCTCTCTCATTTTTTTTTTGTTAAAATATTGCACAAATTGGGAGTACTCCTTCAACAGTCGAAAAAGTACTGTTCTATCTAAATACATAAATAATTCAGAATTTATTTTACTAAATGATAAATCCACAACACATTTTCACATGCATGGAACATTTGCTAACATTGATCTGATGTTCTATTCCCCATCCTTATCTACCCCTGCAGAATAGAGAACAAAAGATTTCCTATGTGACAGTAATCACTTTCCCATATTAATTTCATTTTTTCCCGAACCAACTCCTTATAATTCATTTAGGAAACCAAATTTAATACTAAGAATACCAATTGGTGTAAATACCGGAGCCAATGCTCAAACCTCGAGGTTCATAATCCGGTTTCTAATAATATTGACATAGAAACTGCAAATATTTGTAAAATTAGAATACAATCAGCCAACATGTCCATTTCTCAATTCCATAACATACCCAGAAATGTTTCATGGTGGTACAAAGAATTAAATGACCTAAAGCTTGAGAAAATGGATTTTGGATTTTGTTTAAACTATAAAAGAGTAAATGCAAAATATGAAAGAAAAATTAAAATATGAACAAAGAATTAAATTACCTGCTTTACACCTATAATCATTCTTAAATTATGGAAAAATATCCAGAGCTTTACAGGCAACAAGTCCACTCACAACATACACTGTATTAGTAAATTAGAGAATGCGGACGTAATGTTAATCGATAGAATGGAAATAGCTAATGAATTTGGTAAATTTTGGTCAGATAATTCTTCTGCTGCAAACTACTCAACAGCTTTTCAAGCAAACAAGCAGTCTGTTACTTAAAATCTGATGTCCATTTAATCGGGTCCAATATAGCATTCATTGGGTTAACTTCAACACTAAGTTGTTTAAAAGAATAAAGTTCTGGATTAAATCGCATCTCATAACCGATGTTAAAAATGCTTCCACAACGAATGGAACTAAACTCTATCATAATATACGTATATTCGGAACACATCCCGCAACAATTTAAAAATAACGTGGTATGTCATATCAATCATACCACAAAATGTACATAAATCTATTTACAAAGAACAAAGTTGGTTAGTTATACCATTTATAACTCAAGAACGGCTAGCCGATTTCAATAATTTTTGATTTGCAAAATTTGTCTCAGAGTACTATGACAGGAAAAGATGTGTACAAATTTTTGTGAGGTCATCTGTTACTAATAAGTGTAGCACTGCCGAAGTTGGGCGAAGTCGGACAAGTGGGCGTGTCACCTCCCATACAAAATGAATTTTCATTATCCTATATCCTGAGTAATATAAAAGACAGACTAACGAAACTTTGTGATTTATTAGTGTGAGTAGGCTTGCCGAAAATGGGATCAGTGGGCATCGCACCTCCCATGCAAAGTAAACATTCAATATCATATATCTCGAATACTATAATAGGTAGAGCTTTGTACACTTGTGTGACGTCATCTGTTATTTATATTAGTAGCCGAGCTGTAAAAGGACGGGATCGGATGAATGGGCGTAAACCTCCCTCACAAAGAAATTATTGAATATAATACATTTCGAATGCTATAACAGGGAGAGCTTTGCAAATTTGTTTTACATCATCTGTTATTATAGAAAAAGATGAAGCAGTGAATTTTCTAATTGATATTTTAAGTTCACTTGGTATTTAATTGATATTTAATTCTTGCAATTCTTGTAAGTCCAATTCGTCTGGCATATGCAGTGGCTATCAACAAATCGCAACGCGAGTCAATGCAAGTCTGCGGCTTAGATTTGGAAAATTCATGCTTCGGTCAAGGGTCAATTATATGTAGCTTGTTCCAGAGTTGGTAATTCAAACTATCTGTTTGTAAATGCCAAAAATACAGAAACGAAAAAATATTGGCTTTAAGATCAGACGACGAAATTATTATGTGAAACACAACTTGAATTATTAAATCGCAAAGAAAATCTGGATTTAAAATAATCATTGAGTTTCAGTTCATTATTATCAAAAAAATTTCTTCCGTAATTGAAATACATATAAAAACAAGTAAGAAAATTATAGTCGGTCTAGACCGACTATACGATACCCTATACCATGCGTTTAGAAACCCTATCTCTTAGGCCCAACTAACTGGACATAGAAAATAAGCAAAAACCAAATTTGAGTGGGATTTTTATTAATTTTTTTGGCTGCAGATATAAAAAAGTTCATATCGGATGCTATATCTATAAAGGGGCTAGGTCCAAAAATGGACCGATCCTGATCATGTTTGGTAAAGTCTCTTGTATTTTGCAAAAATATGTACAAACAAAATTTGAGAAGAATCAGTGCAATATTTTTGTTTTTTAATAGATTTAACTGAAGATCGGGAAGCAGATTATATGGGGTCAAAGGGATCATTTTTGGACTACTCATTAGTGGATGTAATGAACGCATACAAACCCAATTTGCGTAAGATCTATATGACAATTTGGATCTTATGGCAATTTATGTCGATTTCATATGGGTAATTTGTATGGGGGCTAGGTCTGAACATGGACCGATTCTCACCAATTTCAATAGCGTTCATCCCATGGCCGATAAAAGCTTATATACCAAATTTGATCAAAATATATTCATATTTGCGACCTGCAGTTTGATTACAAGCTTTACATGGACACACAGACGGACGGACGGACGGACGGACGGACGGACGGACGGACATTGTTAAATCAACTCAGAAAGTGATTCTGATTCGATCGGTATAATTAAAGATGGGTCTAGGTCAAATATTTTTGGGTGTTACAAACAGCAGCACAAAGTCATTATACCCAAACCACATAGTGGTATAGGGTATAACTAATCCAGGGGATAAAATAATTATTTTAGTCATAACAGTATTTGCAGTGTTAGCTGGTATATACATATATGCAGACTTAAAAACTGTACCTGTTAGAATTAATACGCTAAAAATACTAGGTCTCCACATAAGTAAATGATATAAATGGAATGATCATAGCATAAGATTGAACTGTTACACTAACTCTCTCATCTCAAAGCAAATCATCCTTTCTAAAGTTAATTATGGTTTAACTTTATTCGGTAATAAGAATTTCGCTTGTGTGTTCTATTACCATCAATAACATGATTTTTGAAACAAAAATTAAACCTTTATACACTCAGAGGGAAATTTGAACTTCAAAACTGTTTCGAACATTGGGACCAACAACCCGATAAATCAGCAAGTTAATTAAGTTTCCTCAAGTATCTACAAAAAACTAGATATCCCCTTACACATACGCATTTCCACTCCTAAATCAAAACAACCACCACCATGGCTTTTGGACAATAAATGCATAGACACAACCCTACACAAACTCACACAATCGAATATATATTCTTAATTTTTTCAAATTATGTTTGGCATAATCAGAGATTAAAAGACTACCACTGAGGGTTCAAAGATTAACATTTCCACTTCCAACAGTATTACCACTGTTAATAGTATTATCAAATTTTTAAATCATCCACTATACAGCTCGATATTCTCGGCGGAATTAATAGCAATTTACGAAGTTATAGTATTTGTTAAATGGAAAACTGTTAAGTTTGCCATATGCTGAAATTGTCTAGCGTTTTGAGAAACAATTCGCAGTATTTCAGATAATGGTTACTATATATCATATATCAGAAACAACCTAGTGAAACAGATCCCGATATCATCTTAGTGTGGGTAGCTGGCCATAGTAATCTAAACGGAAACGAATTTGCAGACCTTGCAGCCAGAAGCATAGTAAATTACCCTCTTTATTCAACACATATTGAAAAACGAATAGATGCGTACTTCCATCAACCTGATAGAGATCATATTTTTGGCTCACTTCTTCATGTTACAGGAGAATAAATCCTAACCATAAAAGTAGTCACAACCTCATGATTGACAACAAGTCAAGTGTGAATGGACTAGACTGCATTATATTTGAACGTCTTAGTCTGTGGCATACTAGACTTACACACGCAAAATTAGTTCATTCTAATACTTTGCCCTTTTGCTACTGTGATGTATCCCATCTAACTAGAAACATATACCTTCTGAATACCGGTATTCCAATATCCTTTACTTCCATTAACTAATCATTCAATGGATAACATAGTTTTGATAAACAAATTCTTCAAAATCAAAAATACTTATGATGAAATATTTTTTTCTCGATTATTTAATTTTATATTCTAACATGTTATGAGATTTTACATGAAAAACTTTTTAAAAACATAAAATTATTTATGTCAACAATTAAGGGAATTTTGGTATAAAGTTAACACTAAACATTACTTTTGAAAAAAAGAAAGAAAAGTACGATGTAATGTTTTCTTGACAAATTCCTTAACTGTATCAAATCCCTCATAATGGAAATTTTTGTTTTATGATTTAATTTTTCGTGTAATCACACTGTGGAGTATCTAAAATTAAGTTTATATATAATCTTTAGATTTCTGTTATGGATTGTTTGTAGTTTTATTATATCCGAATTAACTATTATATGGGAACCAAGCATGACAACTGTGAGTCATTATCGGCTGTATACCACAAGACTTTATTTTTCACATTTAGAACCGATTTCCTGTTTAGCAACGGAAATAAAGCTCTTCCACATATAATTGTCTTATGAAATATAAAATTTAAATATAATTATACTCATAATTTCTATTACATAAAATTTTTAATGAATTTCGACGATACTTTAATATACTGTGAGCATCAAAATAAAGTAAACACCTTAGTTATCCAGATAAGAACTTTTATTAGAATTAAGGACTCAACACAAAATCAAAAATTTATATAAAGAATTCAAGAATTATTTAATAATAGCTGAACTCAAAGAAAACATTAAACAAAAGTAATAAAAACAGAAATAAATTCACTTTATTTTGAAAGTGACCAAGTTTTACGCGTCAAAAAAAGTAAACAACTAACAAAAGGCAACAGAACTTCAATAGAAGAAGAAAACTTTTTAAATTTTTTAATATTACGTTTATTTTTATATGGCCTTATGGCGCTTCTTATAGTCTCCTAGACATCGACTCGACAAATTTTTTTGTTACAACGGGGTAGATTTTACTCTATTCTTCCTTTAAAGCCTTCTTTAAGTTTGTCTTGCTTGAAGTGGCCCATTGCCAGATTTTTCTATAAAGGTGTTACCATAGATTTTTGATCGGGTTAATATCTAGGGACTGCGGCAGATGATCAAGATTCTGAGGAGTTAAGTACAGTATGCACTCTTTCACAATTTTAGACGTAGGCTTTGGGTTGTAGTCCTGTTGGACTATCTAGTTTCCTACCAAGCCTAATTTCTCGACGCTAGGGGCAATATTGTTCTTCAAAATGGCTAATGGTGATATCACACGATGTGTTTTTTGTACTGTACTGTCTGTTTTTTATCCATATGTAATTCCGTATGTCTGTCAAAATTATCATTTTACATACGACTCATATTTTTTGGTATCACACGCGCATATGTATTTACGTATGACATAACATCTAATGTAAACAACAGCTGATTTAATTTGTGAATTTACAAAGATTTGTTAAAAATGAAGTTATATGTTTTAATGATTGAGTTTGATTTTTTATTTTTATAGAAAATAATAAAGTTATATATTTTATATGTTTTTTAATTGTTAATTAATATTAAACAATTTATTTTTCTTTCAATATTAATCTTTATAATTTACTCCGTTTTTCTTCGCCACAAGCAGTGTTGTATTTTCATATGTTTGTCATGCCAAAAGCGAACCTGTTCTAACTGAAAAATGTACATGTGACTTTCCTCATATATTGTACATAAACAATGTTTCATATGTATCACAGGATGTGTACAACTTTTGCTGTGGAAAAATTTAACAGTACATATGTAAAAAATACGTCGTGTGATAGTATCTTAAGTGAACTATTTCTTCCCATAGTGGAGTCAATAAAATCATGATTAGCAACACCTGTTGCCGCCATACAGCCACAAACTATAACTGAGCCTCCAACGTATTTGACAGTGTTTTATAACATTTCTCTGAAGGCTTCATTCTTAGCACGCCATTTTTTTAGGGGCCTCTTGGCTCCGAAAGCTCCAGTGTGCTTTCATCTGAATAAAATATGTTTTCCCAACTTTTTATCGAAATTTATAAGCTTTCTCTGATTCGCCTTGGATATGTATGGTTTCTTCCATGTAGGCCAATTTTTTTAAGCGATCTCCTAACTGTACTCGCACTTACTGGTTTGCCTGATATCTTAGTTGAGTTTTCTACAGCTCTATCTTCAGTACTAGTAAGCCACTTGGGCGTCCATATGTCGGTATATCTTCAACATGATAGTTTATTTACCAATTTCGCCAATTTTACGCAAGGATTTACTTTTTTTTAAATCTAATATAATTTTCCAAGTATTACACAATTTTTGCTTTCCCATAGTGAGATTATTTTCTTTTACATCTTTTTTGTTATTATTAATTAATACAAATAAACTTAAAATTAATTTTAATGAACTAAAATAAGTGATCAGTACAAATTTGTCAAAAAAAAGTTTAGGTTCTTCCCCGAAATATAAAAAAGCGTAAGTAAGTGTTACCACTGTTAACTTTTTTTGACGCGTAAGATCTTATGCATTTTCACTTTCGAAGGATTTGTGCAGTGTTGTCAGTTGTTTTGATTTCATGTTTTATAGTAGTCAACCTCTAAATGGTATAGGAGTAAACTTTGTAATATTGCCTTTTATCATATGTCAATAATAACTTTGTAATAAGACAATTTGAAGATGAAAAATTGATGTTTTATTTATTTTGACGCTCAGAGTACTTTCTTGTGAATAAAACAATATGCATACATTTGAGCACAGTGTTATTAACTATAATACCCGCCGGAAGATATAAAGTTTTACACACATATACAAAGTAATGTTTGTGGGGATTTATGTAGAATCTGTTATGTATAATCTTGTTAAAAGCACAGATTTAAGAGTAAATTAACATGTCTCGATACCAATCTGTTAGTACAAGTGATTTTTATGTTAATGTAAACGAAAATATAACATTTCATGAACCATTCCTATTCCTTTGCCATTAAAATTCAACTTTATACCCAAAAACAAGTCAAAAATCCGCATACAGAATATAAAAAGAGACCACAAAATCACAACGTAAAATTTGTTACTCTCACGTAATATTTTATGTACAAATGTCTAATAGTTGTACAACATTATAAGATCTATGTGTTACATTCACTGCATACATTACTTGTTTGCTTTAAATACACATAAATATTTCTTAAATTTGTTTCCTAGCTATTTGTGTTTTTTTAATCTTAGTCCTGTAATAAATTGTGTATAAGTGAATTGAATATTTATTACGCACGTTTTGCCTTATTATTATTGTCTTCAGTCATTTGCAGTATGAAAGCAACCACAGTACAGCCGACAAGTCACTGTGTTATCAAAATTGTTAGAACGTAATAACATCCTTCTAAAAGAACGTACAGCGTGAATTAGAAAGATGCATACGTACCTATTTAATTTTTTTTCGTTTGTTAAATTTGAGTTCAATAAGGAATAAGGAAGTAATTTCGATTGTATCAGCAGACATTTAATGGAAGATAGTAATTTTTTTATTATGATAATATATTTATTAATAAGACAATCTTAATTAATCCGAAGTTCTGTTATTAACTGCATCGCAATTCGGTTAGCAATAAATCCTCTAGTATAATTTCGTTTCCAATAGTTGGGCAGTGTGAATGGATGTTGGATTCAATTCTACATTAAAGTCTCTATACTAGCAATTTCTTTGCTGTTTATTTTATCATGTATTCACAGCAATATTTTAATACAAATAATGTTTGTGCGAAACTTTGTCAATACTAAACCTCGGTTAATTTGGATTTTTGTGTAAATATTTTTATTCTTTACTGTATATATATGTACTATACAGATGTGTAGATCATTTACGTTAGAAAAAATGATGCCAAACATAGTATAGGGCCGAGATGAATTAATATTGTGATGGCATTAAAATCATGTATGCGTAAAGAGGAAAACGCATAAAATGCATTAATAGCAGTAACTTTACCATGTCGGTATAATATATGACAACAATAAAATTTAATGATGCTACCAAAAACAAAACAGAAAAAAAAATTGAACTGTACTGAACTGAAAAAAGATTTCCATAACCTCATAATACTCACTGCGTAATAAAAATTACGTTAAATGAAAGACAATATGTACATAATATATATGTTTAAGAGTAAGTACAAGTAGAATACACATGCTTTCACACGAATAAATACACATAATAGCACATATGAAGGAGTATGGCCGTTTGTTGGCTGGAATCTTCTATACACATACTGGTTCATTTAATATTTTTTATATTCCTTATAGAATGGTAATTTATAACCAGTACACAAAAATATTATATGTTTGCAGTATAAGTATGTCTGTGTGTGTATAATTGTTCAAACCATGTCTAGTTTGTAGACATATGATGTCATATAGTACATACGCTCATTTTCGTTGTTTTTAGTCCCTCTTTGAAGAAGCTTTAATACAAATGTCTTGAGCTTACAAATTGTTTGAACGATGTAAACACTTTTACAAAAGAAACATTATATAAGTATGTATTGACTTTGTTTACCCTATACTACTCTGTCAGAATTCGGGTATTATGAGTTTGCGTTGCTATTAGAAACAACCAATATATTATACGTGCGTCCGTCTGTCTGTTTTACCATGTAGCTTTTGTACGAAAATCACAGATCGCTACTATCAACATCTGTGCCGTCTTTTATGTCGATATGGCAGCATTTAATAACTTTGATAATTTTCAACTGATTCACTTAAGAAACATCAATTTAGTGAAAATTTTTACAAAGTATCGCTTTATACCAAACCAACGCTCCGAAATTGTGAAGATGTAAATTGAAAATATTCATTCAGTTTCGTTAACTCAACGTGTATATCAGAGCCTACGGTAAAGCTCGAGTAATCGAGCTACTCGAGTAAAAAATGAGCTAACATTCGTCATGTTTGAAAGCATGTAAAAAGTTAAATGTAAGTATTTGTTATATCAAATGTATACTGTTTAGAATCGTACGAGTACCAAGAATACTATCCTTAAATTTCACTTGGATCAGAGTGTCCTACTGGTGTGGGCCAACTGCTACTCGAAAATCTCGACGAGTTTATATACAAATGTATGAAAATATTCACGTCAAAGATGTTTGACTTCATTTAAAAAAAAAAAATCCCAAAATACATGGTAATATTTTATATATTTTGAAGTCAGTTATATTTATGGATTACTCTCCTGAAATATTGAAACATTTTGATAGAAACTATGGAGTGGGCTAACTACTACTCGAAACAGATCATTTACGTTCCACTCACATGTATGAAAATATGCTATTCGTTTGTTTGATGCCTATTTAGAAAAAATTTTTCAAGAACACTTGGGAAAAAATTTTTTTTATTTTAATCTGAATATATGTAGATGATATGTTTTCAAAATTTCAAAGCATTACGACCAAAATGTTGGCGTGTGGGAACAACTACTCGAAAATCATCGGAAATGTTGCAAAAAAAAATAATAATTTTATATATAATTTTATAATTTATAGATTACTCATATAGAATTTTAAATCATTCCGACCAAAACTCTGGTATATCACTACTTGACTGATATTGACCACTTTCTATACAAACGTGTGAAAATATGCTCTTATTTGAAGTTTGATGATATTTTCCAGAAAATTTTCCACAATGGCTTAACAAAAAATTATATTCGTTAGAGCTATATGTACAAAGGGAATGCTTCCTTCAAGTTTCAAAGCATTCCGCCAAAAATTAAATTAAAAAAAATTTAAAAAAAAAAATATTTTTTTTTCACTGTCCGTAATTAAACTTATTCGCAGATGATTCATTTAAAAAATTAAGTCATTCCGATTAAAATTAAGCTCTGGGCGAACAACTACTCGAAAAATATAAGGCACTTTCTAGACAAATGTGTAAAAATTTACTCTTACTTCAAGTGTGATGTAATTTTGTAAAAAAAAATTCATCACGACATGAAAAAATTTCGTACGCGTTGTAGTTGCAAATTATATCGACATAATCTTCTTACAATTTCAGAGCATTCCCACAACAAATGTGCTGTTGGCGAACTACTACTCGAAAAAGCTCGACCACTTCCCATACAAATTAATGAATATATGCACTCCATTGATATTTGACATCGATTTACAAAAAAATTTGGAAGAAAACATGGTACAAATTTAAGCTTTTTAAAGCTGTAAATATGAGTATGTTACGTACAGCAATGTTCAAAGTAATTTGGCTAAAATTGTAACTCGGGCGAACTACTACTCGAAAAAGATCAGACACTTCTCATACAAAAGTGTGAAAATTTGCTTTTACAGAATATATTTCAGAATGACTTAGGCAAAAGTTATATTTTTTACAGTTGAAAATGTAATGAGAGTATTTTTTTTAAATTTCTAACCATTCCAACAATAATTGTGGGGTGGAGGAACTACTACTCTAAAAGCTCGACCACTTTCCACACAAATGTATGAAAACATTCACTCCATGGAAGTTTCATATCGATTTACAAAAAATGTTCCAAACGTATATGGTAAAAATTAATACACATTGTAGTCCCTGATATCCACACATTATTTTCCTAAAATATTGAAACACTCGGATGAAAGGTGTGGGAGGGCGAACTACTACCCGAAAAAGATCAGTAATTAAAAAAACAGAATATTAAAAAAATTTTAAAATATGATGTTTCGATACTGTTCTTGTTGTTATTATAAATTTTGTATTTTTGTCATGGCTGTACTTGTTTTATTTTTGGGATCGTTGTGTTAATTGCATAAAAATTCACCAACATCAAAAGCAAATAACGCTAAACTACCTAGTTATTAATAATAAAAAAATTATGTAAATTGTCCAATTTTTTTTTTTTTTAATGTTCTTATGTATTAATTAATTTAAAGAAAAACAAAACAATAACTTTTGATGTTGTATTTTGTGTGTGTAATATTTGCATATACACACATATATTAAATAAAACAAGTAAGAGTGTTAAATTGGGCTGTGCCGAATCTTTGATACCCTCCACATCGGTCTGAGTATTGATAATAAATGTAAACAATATATTTGAAAAAGTAAACAATTTGTTAAACTTAATACCAAATTATTTCAGCAAATTCTGAAGGCCATAGTAGCTATTGCTCTAACCCTTATATTACCTTATAATTTAAATTGTAAGTTAATAAAATAATAAATAAATAAATAAATATTTCAGCAAATTCTTTGGGTTGATCCGCTTAACAGATGATTTTTGTTTATTTCAAGAGTTGGTCTATAAAGCTTTCTCACATTAGTAATTCGCAGTCCAACGAGGAAAGATCGTTTTCGTCTTTTCTATTATTTCGGATAAAAGAAAACAGGTTTCGGTGTTTGCTTTTTGGTCATCGTGGTTGCTGATCGGCATGCATTTAGGTTATATACCTACATATATGCATACGTTTCCGGTTATATGACATAACCTCTCGTTTAATTTAAAGTTTTTGCAAATTAAATAGCTCGCCCTAACCTTCATTGCGAATAAGCTCTCTCAATTTTTTTTGTTAAAATATTGCCATATTTGGAAAAGAATTTTTTTTTTACAATTAAAAGGGAGTTTTCTCTATTAAATTTTGTGGTAACACAAAATAACACAATACAATACAAAATCTAACCCAATGATGCCAACTTTTGATTTTGAATTAAATTAAGTTAATAAAATATATTTTCATTTATTGACTCCAAATACTACTACCTGGGAATTATTATCGAACTTACATATTTTGGGTTTTACTTTGCCTACCATGAAGTCAAATTCTGAAGTCATCATGAAGGATGAGGGATGCCAAACGCAAAAAAAACAGATGTCCCAAAAATTTAAAATAAGATAATTTGTTATCTCTATTTTCCGACAAACTTCAAATTTTCATCCACAAAAATTGTGAAAAATAGTATACAAATAACATTCTCAGCAAATTGCGCTTTATTTATGTAACAATTTTTATGTTCGCAATTCTTAAATATAATTTGAGGTTTTCTAAACTTCATTGAATTTAAATTGATATTTTCTTATCCTGAAATGCTATTAATGTCTCCTGAATCGCCAATTTCAGTTGATTTTTTAAACGTAAACATATTTGGTGTTTTCTGAAATTCAATATGTGTTTAAAGAATAAAATTTATATTTAAAAAATTCAATTGATGTCCTAAACTTCAAGTTATTATTTCCGGTGTTTTAGTATGATTTTCTGAAATTCAATTGGTATTTTCTTATTCACAATTGGAAATCTGAATTCCATTTTTTAGAATTGATATCTTCTTAAATTTGAATGGAAAATTTAAAAGGTGCAATTTTGTATTTATGTCAATTTATGTAATGCTTTAGTAATTATAAAAAATTTTTAAAAATTATATGTAATCGCAATCTGATATTTTTTAGGTAAAGCAGAATAATAATTTTATATAACTATGCAGAACTGTTTTGAAAGCAAAAAACTCATTGATACTCGGTAACTCTATTTTGAAAACAAAACAAAAAGTTAATATGCAAACTTATGGTCATATTTGTAAAAGAATAATGGAAAAACGTATGAAATAAAAGACCAGCCCTGTGTATACTCTTAACATTGTTGTGTTTGATATATAATTGAAAATGTTAACATTCATGTTAAAATATAAATAGCTGTTGCAAAACTAATTATAACAAAAATTGTGGCGCCATCTACTGTGGCATAGTCACACTGAGCAAAGAGAAGTGACACTCTGTATGTTAATGCAAAAGAAATGTATTTTCCTTAAACAAAATATTGCAGAATTTTAATATAAATAAAATAATATACCAATTTATTTCTAAATGCGGTTATTATGGATATACATATATAGAATATACGTATATTATTTTATTATTTAATATATTTATGTATGTATATGTAAATATTACACACAAAAATACAACACCAAAATACTACAAAATCAACATCAATGCATTTTATATTACTTGTTTTAGCTAATAAATAAATATTACTTTTTTTTAATAATAAACAATAAACGTTTTTCCATAATTCTTTTACAAATAGCTTCTTCTTGTGTTTACAAAATAGAGTTACCGAATTCATCATATATGCACATTTTTGGGGAAACGGTTAACATTTATTATCATTAGTATTATTTTAATAATATTTATGCTCTATAATTAACAAACTGCCGTTTTTATATGCGCATTTCAAGAAATAAATCATAATAATACATTTAAGAAGTTAAAACCTTAATTGCAATTTTATAGTAATCCAGTAAATTTTCATTACGTTTTTAACAGGCTAACATTATTCATAATTAGTGGCAGCAAGCAATAATGATAGAACTAACTTAAGGCCTAGTTAATCACACGTAACAGTAACGTAACGTGTCATCTGTTATTTAGTTACATGAAAATCGTTGGGACGTTCCGGTTACGTTCAGTAATGTTCTATATGCTTTTCATGTATATGTATATTATATTATATATGTATTATTTAGAGTATTTTGATATTTGCAAAACTTGCGATGTTACATGGTGTCTCGACTAGCTATAATTCATGGCAATGAACAAGTCAATGGCTAGTGGAGACCGCTAATGATGAAATGACAGAAATTTTGCATTAAACCCTGCCATTAGTTTGAAGTTTCATTCGATTTTGACGTTTAAGTATTTTAAAATGGCGCAACTTAAATCAAATAAAAGCCAAATTAATAATTTCATTAATATGTATCGCGAATATTAGTGTTTATGGAACTACAAAAGTGAAAACTATAAAAAAAGGATTTAAAAAGAAAAGCGTGGGAGGAAATTGGACACAAATTTAAGTGTTTACAGTTCAAAGACATTTTGGAAATGAAATGTCCAAACATAATTTGCCCACTTCGTGTTTTGACGTTATTGTATTTCTCTGACTTGAACATGAACATTGCCATGAATTACAGCTAGCCGAGACACCGTGTTATAAAAATCCCAGAACATTGATATTTATTATATATGTATATTCAGCCCTGTTCTTGAAACGTTGTTATTTGAATAAGAGTGAATTTAAGATCACACGAAATTGAAATTTTGGGTTTCTTGAAACCACTTTTTTTATTTATTTAATGGAAACATATGTTTGAGTTAAGAACCGTGTGTTTGAGTTAAGAACCATATGTTTGAGTTAGAACATATGTTATCCAGAAATCGAGGTGCCATGTGGTTCTTTATTCAGTTTCACAAAAAACTTTTAAGTATTTTGTGCATGTTTTTTCTTAAGTTTATAGAAAAAGCATAAAGAAAAATATTTTCTTTTAAAATAACAACTTATTTGTTCATTTAATTGTTTTTGTTCTTCAATTTCATTCAATTAAAAATGACTTTTCTATTTTTAAAAAGTTAGGCATCACCAAAAAAAATTTGGATATTCAAATAAGTTGGATTTGACTGGCATCACTACTGTTTCGAACATATGCAAAAAAATAAAAATATGTGATTTGTTTTGATTTCACAAAGCCTTTTCTATGTGAATTAAAACGAAAAAAAATATTCTTATTGAAATTAGAGAACAGCAGAAAACTAGTAGATTTAAGAATTTTTTCATTTACGAGTTTTTTTTTGTGATAGTGGTTTCAAGAACAGGGGTGATTATATAAATTTTTTATTTAATACATGTATGTATATGTAAATATTACTCACAAAAAATACAACATTAAAAGTTATTGTTGTGATTTGCTTTAAATAAATTAATACATATTTTTTTTTTTGTAAATTTACATTGTTTTTTTATTAACAACTAGGTAGTTTAGCATTGGTGAATTTTTAATCCCTTTATATTATTCCCTGCTTGTCGAAAAAAATTTGGATCGATTTTTAACCCCTTTCCCGTGACCCCAATTGATGTGAAACATTGCAAGTAGGCTCTTGTTAATGGAAAAAATGATCTAACAAATTTTTTTAGTGATTCCAAAACAACTTTTAAATTTTTCTACCAGAGTTGATAAAAAAAAATGAACAAAGGGTTAGTTTTTATTATATTATGACCACAACGACCACAAAAACAATAAGTCCAGCTATGACAACAACACAACATTTAGAATAACAACAAGAGCAATATAGAAACATTATATTTTTAATTTTTTTTATTTTTTCAGAGATTTCCCCGGACCTGTTCCACCGATTTTAATGATTTTTGAAACAGAAATCTTCCCATGATCTTGGTGCATCATTCTCACTAGAAATAATCACCCTAGCTGTCCTATTGAGGGCGTGATCGTGACAAGAACAACATAGAAAATCATATTTTTCAAGACTTTTTTAGTTCTTCATTCAAATCTCGGGCCCTAATCAACCGATTTGGGCAATTTTAAATAGCAAACTTCTCAGAATTTTAGTGAATCATTTTTATGCCAACGAGCACCTAGCTATTACAAACGGAATGACAAACTTATATTACCCTCTGTACACTGGGGTGGAGGGTATAAAAGTATGTATAATCAATATCAAAATTCTAATATTATCCATTATGGTTGTTGTTTTTGAGTGTGTATGTATGGCACGTGTCATACTAGTGGCGGTCGGTATTGCCACGCTTTTTTTTATGTTATCCCGAAATAAATCCAAAGCCAATATCAAGGAAAAATAGTAATGAAGTACTTAGGAATTAATAAAAAATTTAATAAATATTTATAGATTTTAATAATATGTAAGCAGTTTTTCTTCTAAAAGCTCTAAAATTGCGCTTATATATAAATTACTAGTTTACAAGTTTTTTTTTTTTTTGTTTGATATCATCTTAATATTAAGCATTTTGTATAAAATTTATCATGATGAATTCAGGATATTGGTTTTATAGCAAATCTTTCAGAATAGGAAATGCTTTAAATATTTTTATATTGAACACTTTTAAAAGCTATTCTTTAATAACTATATATAAAATCACCGCAAATCTATAACAGCAAATCTTCCAGCCCTTGCTCTAAAATAATTTCACATATATCCTTTAACTGGTGAATCGGATGTTATGAATTGATTTTTATTTCAGAAAATGGGTTAAAAATATTGCTATTTTTCACAAAAAATTATATTAATTTTTTAAAGCCGAAACATAACAATAAAATCGATATACAATTTTTTTTTGGATAGCTGTTATAATACTTTTCTAAATAATAGTTTTTGAAAATAATCGAACACCAGGTTTGTGACAATTTTATATACAACTCTATTTTCCTTTTTCTATATTTACTTCAGATACAATTTTGTTTTTTTATACCCTCCACATCAGTGTGCAGATGTAATATATAAGTTCGTCACTCCGATTGTAATAAATCAGTTTAATAGGTCCCGAGATGTTGTTCTTATTATCGTTCTTGTTATTCTAAATTTGGTATTCTTTGTCAAAGCTGTTTTTGTTGTTTTTGTGGTTAAACATTTTACGGATAATTTGTGAATTTGAAGTATTTCAATTGTTTTATTTTTTTTGTTATAGTTTATTTTGGATAGATTTTGTAATATTTGATTTTGAAAATATCGAACGCATCATATATGTACATCAGTGTTTGCCTTCAATTGTTTTTATTTTTGTTATAAATTTATTATTTTTTTTAATAAAATATGTGAGTTCAAAAAGAATTTAAAATATATAAAAATATATATAAAATATATTCATCTTCGCATTTTAAAAAGAAAATTTTTGACAAAAATATTTAATAAGTTTGTGTTGATGTTTGTAACTATCAATGATACTTTACACAGGCACAGCTTTTATACTAAATTGACTTTAAATCACTTTCTTTGTCGATTTAATGACGTTCGAGCGTCCTCGTGTCAGTAAGCGTAAACCTAGTACGCAAACTAAAGATCGCCATTATACAAAAAAATATTTAGATGCAATTTGGTAATATAAGCTTTTATCGCGTATATTTTTGTCTGTGCAGACTCTACACAGTAGAGCGACTTTAATTTCTTACCTGTTTTTATGTTGTTTTTTTTTTATTACATGTAGCTACTCGAGATACATATCTGGAGGTGGAGGGTTCCAAGATTCGGCAGAGCCGAATTTAACACTCTTACTTGTTTGTTAAGTTATTGTGGAAAATTTTCTGGAAAATATCATCAAACTTCTAATAAGAGTAGTGCTATACCAACACCACGTCAGAATGGTTTACAATTTTTTATGATTAATCTATGAATATATAGTCGATCTTTTTCGTCACTCCAACATTTTCGTCGTAATGCTTTAAAATTTTGAAAACGTATCCTCTACATATATTCAGATTAACACAATAAAAGTTTTTTCCAAGTGTTCTTGAAAAATGTTTTGTAAATAAGCATGAAACCTATACGAAGAACATATTTTCATACATTTGAGTGGAGCGTGGATGATCTTTTTCGAGTAGTAGTAAGCCCACTTCATAGTTTTTATCAGAATGTTTCAATATTCAATTCAGAGTAATCTATAACTGACTTCAAAATATATAAAATTATACCATCTATTTTGGGAAATTTCATACATTAATTTATAAAGTAGTCGAGCTTTTTCGAGTAGTAGTCAGTAGGACACTCCGATTCAAATAAAATTTAAAGATGATATTTTTGGTAGCTGCACGATTTTAAAAAGTACACATTTGTTTTACTAAATACTTATATATAACTTTTTACATGCTTTCAAACATGACAAATGTTAGATTTTACTACTAGAGCTACTCGTTGAGCTCGAGTAGCTCATTAACTACTCGAGCAGCTCAAGTAGCTCTAAGCTCGAGTAATGGGAAGCCCTGGTGTTTATTCTTGAAAATATTGACGATATTGCCTCATTATGTCTGCTCGGGAAAACATGAAAAACGTTTGAACGGTAAGTGGTTTAAACAAGAAATGCACAAAAATGCACCATGCAAATAAAGCAATGCAGTTTCTGTAATAAATAAATATTCTTTGGACGTATGATGTCAAAAATAGGTGACATTTACTGGCTACCCAGATCTTCAGATCTGATCCCTCTGGACTTCT
This sequence comes from Cordilura impudica, assembly GCA_963682025.1. Classification (NCBI taxonomy): domain Eukaryota; kingdom Metazoa; phylum Arthropoda; class Insecta; order Diptera; family Scathophagidae; genus Cordilura; species Cordilura impudica. Next base: position 243,634,336 of record OY821517.1, on the reverse strand, counting down.
TTTTGCAGGGTTATTTTGAAAACAAATTATAAGCCAACGGCACACATTTGTGCTGAAATGATCGTTATACCGCCTGAGATACTCAAAAAAGTTATGGAAAATGCAAATGAAATTTGGTTACCACTAGAACAATGTATTAATAATATTTAATAATACAATAGATTTACTTTAATATTAACTGTATAAACATAATTCTTCTGCAACAACAAAAATAATTGCGGTTACCAATCAGATTCTATGTACAAATTATTTAACTAATTTAATATGTAGAGACAACCTTATATTCAAGTTTATAATCTTTATTATTTTAGCAAATAATTTTAAATTAGTGATATAGCAAACAATTTTTTTCAAAGCCGTTATAAATTTATAAAGTATGTGCGGATTATCTAAATAAAAATAAATAAATTATTAATAAATAAATAATTATTAAAAAAAGTTTTTATGTAAATATTTTATATCAGTATAAACATCGATAAATGGGAAATGAAATGAATAAATCCATTGTACCTCAATAACAAACGATATATTATATACAATTGCCCTTACCATTCTACGTTTATATAGATTATTTAATTCAGTAATTACAAAAGAATATTGTGATAGTACATGAGTTTACCAAAATTCAGTTGGCAACAAATTCGGTTCCAACAACGAATTCGTTTTGTGTGTGCAGCTAAATGGGCACATGTTGCGTGACGAAGAAGGGTGACCATTTGATCGATGTTGTATTCCAAAAGTATATTATTAAATAAATATATTACATGTATGGAAATCATTCGTTATTTTTTAAGTTATTTAATATGCGCATATCGACGGCGCACCCTGCGAAGTACGTATATGAGAATAGTATAAAAGTATACCAATAAATCAACTGTCTAGAAATAGACAGGGGAGTTTGTTTGTTTGTGGTTTATAGGAGACTCCACCACTGGCCCGATCGTCTTGAAATATTTACATTAGGTAACTGCCTATCCATAAGGAAGAACAGGCTATATTTATTTTGGATTTTCAAGTGGGCGTGGCACCTCCCATATAAAGTGAATTTTTGACATCTAATATCTGGGGTACTTATTTAAAAAATAATTTTTTTTTCCCATTTAATAAAACACTAAATGTTTATTTTTAATTCCAAACTTGAACTAACTGTTCTTTATTTAATGTTCTAACTTTTATATATTTTACAAAAGTGTTAACTTAAAATAATTTGTGATAGTACTAAAAATAAAGAGTAAAGTAAGCTTAAAGTATTAACGAGCTTAAAGTATTTTGTAAGAATAATTAAAGCTAGAACAGATTTGAAAATAAAGACTAAGCTTAAATATTAAGAGAAATAATTGTATAAAAATAAAGAGTAATAATTATTGTGGAAATCAATTTTATTGAGAATTTTATTTACTTTAGTAAAAGTGTTGATGTCAGCATTGACTATTTATCGTGTGCAACGATTTCCTGAGTTCCATGGAAATCGCCTGTTGCAGGTGTCACACTTTGCAATAGTGGATTTGTGGGAATGAAGATAATGCAATTTTGTACGATAGCTGATGTTGCAAAATTCGTGGGAATGATAAAAGTACAATTTTTGTACACTAGCGGAAATTGGTGTTGTGAAATCTGTGGGAACATTTGAAATAACATTTCTTGTATTCCACGAATTATATGAAGGTTGATATTTTATTCAGCGCGACTTTTATTTTTATTTTCCTCAATTGGGTTTTTAAAAAATATTTATTTAACGTTTTTCTTCGAAGTCTGGTACAGAACTAAACTCTGTCAATTATTGTATCTGTTATTTAAATTTAACTTTTGCCTTTTGACAATCTTAACTTAATTTAGAATGCTTGTAAGCATTTATTAATTTCACAACATTTACCTTTTTTATTTATTTTACAATTTAAGCATATTTCACAATTCTCATTTAATTATTTACAAACATTTATTAATTTTATTGATTTTGCAATTTTGACTTTATTTCTTTTGACCTATTTTATTTAAGAAGTCGTCGAACTTGTCTATAGTTGAATCATCATTTATTCTGTTTACAAGTTCGTCGACTTCGTTTAAAATTTTGCTTTGGTCATTTTTTATATATGTAACTACTCCCCCTTTTAATTTAGAATTCTCCTGAATTCTTTTATTTAATTTTACATTTATATGTTTATGTTTGAAAAAAATTATATTAATAATGATAACTATTACAATTATAATAAAAATGTTACAACTGTATGTTATTTTCTTGTGATAATTTAATAATTTTTTTCTTAATTTAATTTGATATTTCTTACATTAGATTGATGTTCTTTTTCTATTTCTTCAAATGTTAATTTATTAGTAAAATTTTTTAATATTTCAATACTATTAAATATTTGTTTTTGTTCAATGTTTTCTTCAATATTTGAGAAAAAATAATCTTTAATTTTAATTGAACAGTTATTATAATTAATTAAGTAGTTCCCATTTAAAATAATTTTTTCAGAATTACAAGTTTGATTGATTTTAATATTTTCTGCATTTTTAATTATAATTGTATATATATTTAATTCAAATATTTCAAAATCTTTATTTTTTATTAATTGACAATTGTTTTTTATTACACAATGTCTGCTTATTTTTAAATCTTTTAAAAGTTTATTTTCTTCAAATTTATAAATTTTATTTTGGAATTCAAAAATTTCATTAATTTCACTATTTGGTATAGGTACAATTGATCTTAATTTTGTTATTTAAAAAGAGTTATTTAAAGATGCCGTTCCAAGTTGTATATGTTTAAGATTATTAACTATAATCGATTTCGTATTTTTGTATTTCATGACTTGTCAAAATATTTGGATGTACAATATTATATTGGGCAGAAATGATATTATCTTGTAACTGTTCTATTTTGTTTTTCAATAATTGTATGTTCGTCATTTGTTCTAAATATACATTTTTATTGTTTTCCATTTGCATAAATTTACTTATAGAATTGATTTCTTTTTCTATTGTTTTTCTGTCATTATTTATAATAATTTTCAAATGATTTAAGGTTACATTTAAATAATCGTTAATTAGTATCTGTTGATTACTATTTCCTGTTATTTCGTTAATTTTTAAAAGGTGATTTTGTATGTTCTGTCTGTCTTCTTCGTCCATTGTTCCAAATAACCATTTGGACATTCTTCCTATGCCATTTATAAGTCCACGTCTTTTCCTATTCTGTTTCGATATTAGAGTCATTAGTTTATTTCTAGCTTCCATCAATTCTAACTGAAGTAAATTTTTATTTTCTACTCTCATTAAAATAATATTTTAATTTATTAAATATCTATAAATCCTGTTTGTTCCGTGAGACGTTTTGTTGTTATCATTCCATTAGTCAGTGGTGTCATTAGGAGTGTCATCAATATTATTCGTATCTGAAAATTTTAAAGGTCTTTTAATGTTACTTGAATGAATGTTGTTTAAAGGTCCCTTTTTGTACTTGGGTTGTTCTTTATGCCTAACTGCTTTGTAATTTTTAATGAACCCTTCCCGTCTTGTTTCTCTATAATCTTCTCTTTTTAAATTAAGTTTATCAATTTGCATTCTCTTAAGTTTTGTCTAATTTTCTCTAAATCGGTACGTCTTTCCTGAACGTCATTTGGTGCACATTTTATACTTGAATGATACCTTTCATTATAATTTCTAATTGTTCGTTGAATTAATTGCGGTATAGGTAAATTTTTGTTAGTCTGATATAAAATTCTAAATTTTTCAGCAATCGTATTATGGAATCTTTCTACATCAGCGTTTCCGGTATGGCTGTTAGGTTTTATCAAGTGTAGTTCAATTCCTTGCTCTGTTAAAAATTCTTTTATCCTTATTGCCTTAAATTCATTGTCCGCTATTACATTGTCGGGTTTTCCCATTTTAGTAATATGTTCTTCTATTTTTTCTATTAAAGTTATGTGATTTCTATCACTCAGTGGATATGCCGCTCCAAATTTTGAAAACTTTCTATTATTGTTAAAAAATTAAATGCTTTGATTACGTATGTATCAATATGTATTATTTGGTTTTTGTCCGAAGGGGTTTCTGTGTAATGAAATTTATTTTTAATTGGATGCCTTTCATACTTCACCTGTTGGCAAATGTCACATTGGTTAATTACCATCTGGATTAGTTCCAGAGTTTTGGGAAATATATTTTATTTTTAATTTTATTATAAGTTTCAATGAATCCTGAGTGTAAGATTTCTCTAACATGGTATAATGATACTTGCCTTACTTCTTCGACCTCTATCTCAAGGTCTTGTGCTCTCATGGTGCACTTAGTGAATTTGATTTGGTTATCATTTGAATACATATCAATCATTTTTTCCTGCACTATATTATAGTTTCTTTCGGATAATTCAGAAAATATCCCTATTTTTCCTTAAAATATATATCTTCTAAAAATTTCTCCTAATTGATTTAAGTCGCTTTCAGCAATAAAAATAATCCGTTTCCCATGTATTTCCTTAAATTCTTCTATTTTGTCATTTGTAAGAATTATCTGTGTTTTATACTTATTTACAATTTCTTCTTTTATAAAAAAATTATCACCTAATTCCTCGTCGGATGAATGTACTGTTGTCATTGTTATGTCATCTTCTATATTATTAACTAAGAAGGATTACTTAAGAAGTCTGGCACTTTATTTTCTTTGCCCTTTAGGTACTCGATCTCAAATTGATATTCTCCTAATTTTAGTAACCATCGTTGGTGCCTGGGTGACATGTCTTTCCCTCTATATTTGGAGTGTAAATACTTAATTGGCTGGTGATCGGTTAGAATTTTGAATTTTCTGCCATAAATATAGGGTTTAAAATAGTTAACGCTCCACATAATTGCTAAAAATTCCTTGTCAGGTGCAGAATAATTCCTTTCGTGGTTGTTTAGGGTTCTTGAGGCGTAGCATACCGGGTGCCCTTCTTGTGATAGTACTGCACCAATCGCGTAATTGGATGCATCTGTCGTCAATGTAAATTGCTTTTCGAAGTCGGGATAACGTAGAATAGGATGTGTGCTGATTAGTGTTTTTAATTTCTCGAAGGCTTCAACATAAGTTGGATCTTTCATATTAATTTTTGTATCTTTCGTTAAAAATTTCGTAATTGGCTGAGCTACCTTCGCATAGTTTTTTTCAAATTTTCGGTAATAGCCCGTTAGTCCCAAAAAACTTTTTATCTGTTTCTCAGTTTTTGGTAATCCTAAATTTTGAATTATTTTAATTTTGTCTGAATTTGGCTTCATGCCATCTTTCGTCAATATGTGTCCTAAGAATTCAGTTTCCTTTTTTAAAAAATTACACTTGTCTATTTGTATTTTTAAATTTTTACTTTCGAGGACTTTGAAAATGTCTCCCAAAGTTTTAATATGTACAGTTAAGGAGGTACTAAATATCAAGATGTCGTCCAAATACACGACGCAATTTTTATTAATGTAGTCTCTTAAAATTTCGTTCATCAACCTTTGGAAGGTTGCCGGGGCATTTTTCAGACCGAATGGCATTCTCACAAATTCATATAAGCCATGTGGGGTGACAAATGCCGTTTTTTCTCTATCTTCTTTTTTAACTAATATTTGATGGTACCTCTTTTCGCCTGAATTGTCTATTTTCTTTGGTATATATTAAAGGACTTGAATATCTTGAGTAGCTCTTTTGAATAATACCCTGTTCTTCCATGTCTTTGATTTGTTTTCTAACCTCCATTTCATGTTGAGGTGGGTATCTATACAATTTTGAATTCATTTGTTGTTGTGTCGTAGTTTTTATTTCGTGCTGTATTTCTGTTTTAAAATTTCTCTATGCTCTTCTTCATTTAAATGATCTAATGAAAGTCTTTTCAAATTCAATTCACTAGTTTCGAGGGTACAAATATGGTTAAAGTCATACGGTTTATTTAAAAAATTACACACTTTTCCATTAAGTGTTATTTCTCCTTTTTCAATATTTATATGCGCATTTAAAAAATTTAGTATATCAATACCTATTATAAAATCATACAATCTACCTCTTAATGGTGTGACTTTCCAACGAACCCTTGCGTTGTTGGGTAAATTGAATTCGTCTGGTCCGTCTGTATGTACCTCATAATTAATTTTATCTATGTTTGTTAATGTACTAAATGTTATTTGATTTCTCAATTTAATCTTCTTGAAATCATCTATTTCACTACTAATTAAGCTAAGGCTAGCTCCTGTATCTATTAATGCTATGTATTTTTTATTATTAACTTTTAGTATTATCTTTGGCAGGCATTCAGATGCTGCTTCGTAAAAAAAAAACTGTATAATTAATTTCTTTTCCATAATTTATTTCAGGTCCTACTGGGCTTTGCCTATCAGAGTTTAATCGATTTTGGCTAAATTTCTGATTAGGGTGTCCTGCCACTCGAGGATTGTTATAAATTCTTTCTATATTGTCTACTTCCATCTTTTCAACACGGTCTTGCCTAGGTTGATTCCAGTGATATTGGCCGGAGTTTGGCCTAGGGTTTCCTACCTGTACAAAATTTCGCAATTGACATATTATTATTATCCCTGTTTATCTGGGTCCTATAACGTCCCGAATTGTTAAAGTTATTATTAAAATTATTATTCCTTTCCTGATGTAATTGTGGGTTTTGTCCCTGATAGGTTTGTCTATTATTAAATCTATCATAATACCTCTGGTTTTGGTTCACATTCTGATTAACTCGTTGACCTGTACTGTTTGGCCATTGTCTATAATTTGTCCTTTCCCTAAATTTTCTGTATTCTGGTCTTATGCAAGTATCCTCAAACCTTCTTGTAGTTAGAATTTTCAAAATGTCACTAATATTCATCTCTTCATAAATTTTGTCCAGTAATGTTCCTTGTGCCATTTCTTTACCTGTGTCCACGAGTAAACTGTCCACATTCGAGAGGTCAATATAATGATCACCTCTATAATATACACTTAATTCGTCAGACTTATATTTAATATTTTGTATCTCTATAATAAGTTCACTCACCGAATTTACCTTAAGATTGGCTATTAATTTATATACTTGATGGGGTTCAATGCTGGGTCTGTATCTTAACTTCAGGGTTTCCTTTATCAGTTGCCAGTTGTCCGGTGTCGGCAAATTGATGATGACGTCTTTTGCTTGACCTTGGATTGTTTTATAAAAAATCATCCTTACAGTTTCTCTTTGTATTATTTCGTTGTCAATCGTCGATAGAAGGTACTCTGTGCTGCTGAAGAAACTGTTTTCGGTTACATCTCCACTTCCAGTAAATGTTGGCAAGTGGTTGATGGTTTTTGCTAAGTTCTGCATAGTGTTGTTGTCTCTTCCTTGGGGTTTTGTTGTAGCTCGATGGACGCTGTCCGGATTTGGTCCAACTGGTGTTCTCTTCTAGCCAGTTCTTCCACTAAGTCTACGGGTGGTGTTTGACCCTGTTCCATTCTTCTGCTGTCAAAAGTTTTTTGTCTTTTCTGATTTTTTCCAATTTTGTGTATTGTGTTATTCACTATCTTAGTGTTTACTATCTAAGTGTTCACTGCACAATTTGTGGTGTTAACTTTTTTATATGTTCACTGCACAATTATAATTTTGTGATGTTAACTTTTGAATGTTCACTTCACACGGAATACGTTGATTCGTTTCACTGGATCCTTTCACTTGAATTTGGATCCTACCGACTGCACCACTTTTATTTTTATTTTCCTCAATTGGGTTTTAAAAAAATATTTATTTAACGTTTTTCTTCGAAGTCTGGTACAGAACTAAACTCTTTCAATTATTGTATCTGTTATTTAAATTTAACTTTTGCCTTGTTGACAATCTTAACTTAATTTAGAATGCTTGTAAGCATTTATTAATTTCACAACATTAACCTTTTTTATTTCTTTTACAATTTAAGCATATTTCACAATTCTCATTTAATTATTTCCAAACATTTATTAATTTTATTGATTTTGCAATTTTGACTTTATTTCTTTTGACCTATTTTATTTAAGAAGTCGTCGAACTTGTCTATAGTTGAATCATCATTTATTCTGTTTACAAGTTCGTCGACTTCGTTTAAAATTTTGCTTTCGTCATTTTTTATATATGTAACTCGCGTGTAAAATGGGTTGCGCGTACGACTTAGGAATTTTTTATTTTAAGGGATGGTATGCCATATCTTAACTCCTCCCCCTGTAAGATCAATCGTGCCGGTTGCTAAAATGTTGGGAGATCAGTTACACTACAGAATCGTCTTGTCGATTCGTGTGAAGAGGGTTCTTCGTTAATAGAAACCCTTGGTCTGACTTCTTCATTGACCATGGTTATTACGTTAATGTCCGAATTGGACTTAGTTCTACGTTTATAGATCATTAGGCAAACTGTAATAGTCAATGCAATAATGATATTGGTTGAAAACATTAAATTCTCCTAAGTGGATATGGAGTTTATTTCGTCGATATTATATTATAGTTTGTAAGTTCTTCATCATTTCCAAGGATAGAACTTCTTCAACTAATGATTTATTAGATGATAGCTGTAACACAGCTGGAAGTGGTTTCAAAGTTGATAATTCCTTTGAAATAAATGTTCGATTTCCGATAGTAATTGTTTCATTGTGAAACAGAATCAAATATGTTCCGGACAACTGATATGTTTTATTTTCAGATATTTTTACAATCCCATAAAATTGATTCAAAAGGAGAGTCCTTGATATAATTCTTGTACAGAAGGTACGTGCTGATTACTTATATGAGTGCTATTGTGATTTTTGCTTTTCAAAAGTGATGGTATACAATTTGTTTCACTTATATCTATTAAATTTTCAGTTCTGCAAATACATAATTCATTGAATTGAGAACAATCGTTTTTAATTTCAAAAATTCTTTTCTTATATCTAATAACATTTTCCGAATTAATTTTTATAATAGTTTCATTTTGTTTTATGGGCTTAATTAATAATTTTTCACAATCTGCCCAATCGATGGTTGGCAAGTTAATTATATAAACCAATGATGAATGATTCGTAGCTATTTTGACTGTAGCAAGTCCTAATGCTTCCTCCAAATTGCTATATGGGAAGCCCTCACGGTCCAAAATTCCCTAGCTTCATTTATTTCCTTTTCCGAAAGTATAAAAGAATTTATTACACCTATTTTCTCCTTTTTTCTGAAGGATACTTTATTTATGTTTTTTAATTTCTTTCTCCTTTCTTTGAAGGATACTTATTTTTTTAGTTTTTGGCTTGAATCACTCCGACCGAATCCTTACTTGTTTGTTTTCAGCATATTATTACGATGGAGTATCCCGGTTGAGCCCCCAATTAATTAAATCACTAAAAAATTATTTAAAAAATAAATTTTTTTCCAATTTAATAAAACACTAAATGTTTGTATTTTTAAATCCAAACTTGAACTAACTGTTCTTTATTTAATGTTCTAACTTTTATATATTTTACAAAAGTGTTAACTTAAAATAATTTTTGAAAGCACTAAAAATAAGGAGTAAAGTAAGCTTAAAGTATTAACGAGCTTAAAGTATTTTTTGAGAATAATTAAAGCTAGAACAGATTTGAAAATAAAGAGTAAGCTTAAATATTAAGAGAAATAATTGTATAAAAATAAAGAGTAATAATTATTGTGGGAATCAATTTTATTTACTTTAGTAAAAGTGTTGATGTCAGCATTGACTATTTATCGTGTGCAACGATTTCCTGAGTTCCATGGAAATCGTTTGTTGCAGGTGTCACACTTTGCAATAGTGGATTTGTGGCAAGGAAGATAATGCAATTTTGTACGATAGCTGATGTTGCAAAATTCGTGGGAATGATAAAAGTACAATTTTTGTACGATAGCGGAAATTGGTGTTGTGAAATCTGTGGGAACATTTGAAATAAAATTTCTTGTATTCCACGAATTATATGAAGGTTGCTATTTTAGTCAGCGCGTGTAAAATGGGTTGCGCGTGCGACTTAGGAATTTTTTATATTAAGGGATGGTATGCCATATCTTAACTTGTACATATCAGACAATTTTGAAGAGTCGCATTAAAAATGTAGGGGATTGGACTAATGGGCGTGGCACCAACCACACAAAGTAAACATTTAATGTCATACATATATCTAGAGTACTGTAATAGTGAAAGGCTTGGGACTTTGTGTGCGTTCACAAGCTATCAATGTAAGTACTCGGAAAAGAAATCGGCGGGATCAGATCAGTGGCCGTAGCTCCCCCCATACAAAGTAAATATTTAATGTCATATTTGTGTAGTACTGTAACAATGAAAGCGTTTGGACTTTGTCTGAGTTCACGGGTTACTAACGTGAATACTCGGACAAAAAAATATGAAGTACTATGAAAATAACAGTCTTGAAACTTTTGAGAACTAAATTAAATACCAAAATATGAGTGGAATCGCCAAATCCAAAAAATCGCCAAAATCAAAAATCACAAAAAACTTCAGTGTCAAAGCTCGTCTAAACAGAAAATCGCGAATAACAAAAATCGCCAAGATCAAAAATTGCCAAAAACGAAAATCATGAATAACAAAAATCGGCAAAATCAAAAACGCCAAATCAGAAATCGCCAAAATTAATAAACAATAATCGCCTAAATTAGAAATAGCAAAAAAAATAAAAAACGCCAAAGGAAAAGATTGCCAAAAACCGACAATCGCTATTAACAAAATTAGCCTAAAAAAATTGCCAAAACCGAAAATCGCGAATAACAAAATTCGCAAAAAAGAACAAACGCCAAAATCAAAAATCGCCAAAACCGAAAATTGTCAAAATCGCTAATAACAAAAATCACCAAAATTGAAAAACGCCAAAATCAATAATCGCAAAAACAATAATCGCCAAAATCAAAATCGTAAAAATCTAAAATCTCAAAAACAAAAATCGACAAATCAAAAATCGCCAAAAAAAAATCAAATAGTTTTCTACAAAACCTATTCCATTTCTTTTTCGTTACTATGAGTGTAGCAAAGTGCAAAGGGATATAGCTGGTTAATAATATAAAATCACATTCAATATGAACTTTAGTATACAAGTCTCTTAGCAGAAAAATGTTTGTCCTGTTTTCAAGACTCATTGGTATAAACATTCATATTCTTATTTAAACACTAGCTGAACCCGGTGTACTTCGCTACCCCTTATCTTTATAAAACAAAATAAAATAAAAAAAAAATATTTATACGTTAACAAAATATTATTTATTTAATATAGAATTAATTATTGCACTAACAACTTTATATAGTCAAGGGCTTAATAGAAGTTATTATGGATTTTAATTTTTGTAAAAAGGGCGCGGTCCCGCCCAGTTTTCTTGTAGTACTATTTCTATAAATTTCAATACGATATATACCAAATATCATCGCCGTAGGTTAAAAAATGGCCGAGATATGGCGATTTTAAATTTTGAGTTATATGGGCGGGACCACGCCCCTTTGCCCACTAACAACTTTATATAGTTAAGGACTTATTATTTCGCAAAAATATCCTTTTGTGATCATTCCAGTAGTTAGAAGATTTTACGATTTTTAATTTTTCTAAAAAGGGGCGCGGTCCCACCCACTCTTCTTTTGGTATGTATTTCTATTCATGCCAATACCATATGTACCAAAATGACCGCCGTATGTCAAAAAATTCACGAGATATGACGATTTCAAATTTTGGGTTATATTGGCGTGGCACCGCCCCTTTGTCAAATCAAAAATTTACATAGCCTATTATTCCTTCCAGGGCCACAGTAACACGCTGTAAAAATTTCAGGAAGATGGGTTCAGGGGTTTGGCCTCCTATAAAGCACAAACAAACACACATTAATTTTTATATATATAGAAAAATGGGGATTTGGTAATAAAAAAATGTATGGCTACCTTACCTGTAGATAAAAAGTGTATAAAACTTTAGGTAAATACATATTGCAAAAAAAGTATATTGTATAGCAAACATTGTTAGTGGTATAAGTAAGTATCTGAATTTAAAACAAGTAAGAAAATAATAGTCGGTCTAGACCGACTATACGATACCCTATACCATGCGTTTAGAAACCCTATCTCTTAGGCCCAACTAACTGGACATTGAAAATAAGCAAAAACCAAATTTGAGTGGGATTTTTATTAATTTTTTTGGCTGCAGATATGAAAAAGTTCATTTCGGATGCTATATCTATAAAGGGACTAGGTCCAAAAATGGACCGATCCTGATCATGTTTGGTAAAGTCTCTTGTATTTTGGAAAAATATGTACAAACAAAATTTTAGAAGAATCAGTGCAATATTTTTGCTTTTTAATAGATTTAAGTGAAGATCGGGAAGCAGCTCTATATGGGGTCAAAGGGATCATTTTTGGACTACTCATTAGTGGATGTAATGAACGCATACAAACCCAATTTGAGTAAGATCTATATGACAATTTGGAGCTTATGGCAATTTATGACGATTTCATATGGGTAATTTGTATGGGGGCTAGGTCTGAACATGGACCGATTCTCACCAATTTCAATAGCGTTCATCCCATGGCCGATATAAGCTTATATACCAAATTTGATCAGAATATGTTCATATTTGCTACCTGCAGTTTGATTACAAGCTTTACATGGACACACAGACGGACGGACGGACGGACGGACGGACATTGTTAAATCAACTCAGAAAGCGATTCTGACTCGATCGGTATAATTAAAGATGGGTCTAGGTCAAATATTTTTGGTTGTTACAAACAGCAGCACAAAGTCATTATACCCAAACCACATAGTGGTATAGGGTATAAAAAGGGAGCGGTGAAGTGGGCGTGGTTCATAGTTATATGACGTTAACAGTATTAAGAGCAATATACTACCAGATAAAAAAAATCCGTTGGAAGGAACAAATTTGTACAGAGAACAAAAAGTTTAAAACTTTCAAACAAAATTTGGCATGAAAAGGGGCGTGGCGTAAGAAATGTTTATTTCTACTTCGCCTGGAGTATAATGTGTATACAATTTGAAGTAAATCTGTTAAAAACTATATGGGAGCAATTACATTATTTTAAAAAAGTGGGCGTAAAAGAGGGCGTAGTTGAAAAAAAAGTACCCTATTAATCATGCCAGAGTCCCAGTTAAATGCTGTGAAAATTTCAGGAAGATCGGTCCAGAGGTTTGGTCTCCTATAAGGTACAAACAAACAAACAAATAAACAAACACACATTCCATTTTATATACATACATATATAGATAATGTTTGCATACAAAGTCTTCATCTACAATATTATCATTAAGAAAAATGGTGCCTAAAACATTTTAATACTATATATAGACAACAACATTAAACTAAAAACAATATATTTTAACCAATAATATTTATAATATACACTCTTACAAGAATTCGGTTAGCACGAAGTTGTCCCAACCAAATCTTTGGTTATCACAACTGTAAATCAGTTGGTACTGCTGAAATTCGGTTGTCTACAGATTTGGCTATTCGATCCCAGCATTTATTCAGTTGATAAAACAGCATTCTATATTAATTCAGTTAAAGCAAGCAAATGTTTCAGTATTGTAACAACTGAAATGGAATAGCGTTAAGTTTCAAAATAAGAAAATAAATTAAACGCCTTATAAAAATAAACAAATAGAAATACTTTCAGGACAAATGGCTTATTTATGTAACGAAAACGATAACGAGACGGAAGTTAAAGTCAAAATATTGTATAGCAAACAATTCGAGCCCTATTTGCGAGCCCTATTTGCGACAAATGACATACTTTACAGAAGATCGTTTTTATTATTTTTTTCGTTAAATGGGCAACAGTATAAATAAATGCCTAGCTTCATAATAAGACTATTAATGTTTTGCATTTATTATTGTTTAAAGGTAAAATGGCGCTTACGATACTTTTCGCAAGCCATGGTAATGGCGGTTACGATAATTTTTATGCCGTATAATAAGGTATTAAATAAATACGATTGAATTTTAAATCAGTTAAATATATTTAAATAAACTTTCCTCTTAATACACATACTGATTTTAAAAAATTATTACTAAAACAATAATAAGTGGTATAGCCTAGCACTCGAAATTCGAGTGCAAATTCTAGGAAATATTATTTTTTCATTCAATTTTTGTCTTCCAATGTTTTTTAATCTATGTATATATATATAAAATATATGAATATTTAAATGAGCTTAAAGGTAGCAATTCTCAATTCAACACAGAGCGTCTGAAATATAATTTAAATAATTCGCATTAACAGGGCGTACAAAATTATTTAATTTAATATACTTTTAAGACAGATTGAACATAAATTTTATCATTCGCAGCTTCTCCTTCATATGAACTATAACTATGCCAATTTTCACACTCCTCTGAGCCCGCATATGCTTAAAAAGGGAACTAAAAATTTACCTTCACGTATTTATATATTAATTAATAAACAAGTAAGAGTGTTAAATTTGGCTGTGCCGAATTTTTTGATACCCTCCACCTGAGTCTTAAACTGTATATTCACCCAACACCCAACGGCTACATCTTTTAAATTTTTGCCGATACTGAAACATTAATTCCGAATACCAAAATTCAAATGATTCTTGGCTAAAAATTATTATTATTAAAAAAAATAAGGTAATTTTAAAATATTTTTATCTGAATTATTTTTTATTTTTATCTGCATTACATCTATATACTTATGTATATAAAAACGTTGTGCATTTGTTTGTAACGAATGATCTCCGGAACCATAACAGCTGTCGAGCTAAGATTTGCACCATAGGTTCGGTTCGAGCACTTCTGTGTTCTTTTTTGTTTTAACCCTCTAGCTGGCGTTGGGGTCAAGTTTTAAACAAAATTCCTATTTTCAGTGCGATTTGACTGCAATCTGCAATTCAGAATGTATGTATGTTTCGTTATAAGAAATTTTTATATGTATAAATGGACCCGATAGGTGGCGCTGGGGTACAATTATTTCGAATATTCTTATTTATGGTGCGATTTTATTGAAACTAAGAATGTACATATATGTATGTCAGATGATGCCAACATTTGTTTTGTTGGACCCGGTAGATGGCGCTGGCATTCGAAAAATAATGAGGTCAAATTTATTTAAATTTTATAAGTTACAAAATGCACAAACGTTCTTATATATAAATATTCCAACCAAAAAGGAAGGAACAATTGCATTGGCTATTGCTTTATCCGGAATATCCGCAACATTATTGCATGGTGGTCATACACCTCATTCATTCCACGTACAAGTGGATGAGAGTGCCATATGTAATATGAAAAAACATTCCGGTATGGGAAAATTTCTGCAAAAATACAATATTATTATTTGGGATGAATGTAACATGGCTCACAAACATTCTTTAGAAGCATTACATATAACTTTACAAGATTTGAAAGGCAATGAAAGACTTTTGGGTGGAGCCCTCATTTTATTATCTGGAGATTTTCGTCAAACATTGCCAGTCATACCAAAATCAACCTATACTGACGAAATAAATACCTGCTGAAAATCATCAACATTATCGAGTAGCGTTCAAACTATAACATTAACAACAAACATGCGACTACGGTTACAAAACGATCATACGGCTGACCAATTTTCAAAACAACTACTTGATCTTGATAATGGCAAAATCAGTATTAACCCAACCAGTCAAACTATTAAAATCTCCACAAGATTTTTGTTAATTTATATCTTTACGCGATGTAATTATTGAAAATATATTCCCCGACATGCAAAATCAATATCGTAACCATGATTGGTAATAATATTAATGTTGTTATTCAGGACATGATGATTCCGAAACGTTTTCTTTCAAATCTATGGATAGTGTTGTTGAAGAAAATGAAGCAGTCAATTATCCAACAGAATTTTTGAATTCACTTGATGTACCCGGTCTACCGCCACATTTATTAAAATTAAAAGTCGGTTCTCCAATAATTTTCCTAGGTAACCTCAACGCTCCGAGACTATGTAATGCAACCAGGTTAATTGTTGATAGAATAATGCCCAATGTTATTGAGGCCACAATTCTCAAAGGAAAATTTAAAGGAGAACATGTTTTGCTGTCAAGAATTCCTATGATTCCTACCGACACACCGATAACGTTCAAAACATTGCAATATCCGATCAGATTGGGCTTTGCCATGACCTTGAATAAATCTCAAGGACAATCATTGAAAATACGTGGTTTGGACCTCGAAAACAGTTGTTTTTCCCACGAGCAACTATATGTGGAATGTTCCGTGTCGGAAAGCCAGCAAATTTATTCATTCACTGCGAGAAAAATGAAACTAAAAATATTGTTCACTCTTTTTAGCATTACAATAATAGAAATACATTGGTCATTCTTATATGTTACAATAAATATTTATTTTCATTTTCATAAATAGAACATGGTTTTTCTTTAACAGTTTTCAATTAATATTAACAATGCACCAACGTTTTTTTATATAGTTATATACAGATTTTAACTAAAATAAAAAATTCATTGGGGGCAAAACAACGTTTGCCAAGTCCATCTAGTATGATACAAAAAAAGAAAAAAAAATTAATAATAATACATGTAAGAAACTAAATATAGCAATTTAAACTTTTAATATTTAATTTTTAATTCTTAATTTTTAATTTTTAAATTTTAATTTTTAATTTTTAATTTTTAATTTTTAATTTTTAATTTTTAATTTTTAATTTTTAATTTTTAATTTTTAATTTTTAATTTTTAATTTTTAATTTTTAATTTTTAATTTTTAATTTTTAATTTTTAATTTTTAATTTTTAATTTTTAATTTTTAATTTTTAATTTTTAATTTTTAATTTTTAATTTTTAATTTTTAATTTTTAATTTTTAATTTTTAATTTTTAATTTTTAATTTTTAATTTTTAATTTTTAATTTTTAATTTTTAATTTTTAATTTTTAATTTTTAATTTTTAATTTTTAATTTTTAATTTTTAATTTTTAATTTTTAATTTTTAATTTTTAATTTTTAATTTTTAATTTTTAATTTTTAATTTTTAATTTTTAATTTTTAATTTTTAATTTTTAATTTTTAGTTTTTAATTTTTAATTTTTAATTTTTAATTTTTAATTTTTAATTTTAAATTTTTAATTTTTAATTTTTAATTTTTAATTTTTAGTTTTTAGTTTTTAATTTTTAATTTTTAATTTTTAATTTTTAATTTTTAATTTTTAATTTTTAATTTTTAATTTTTAATTTTTAATATTTGATATTTAATTTTTAATTTTTAATTTTTAATTTTTAATTTTCAATTTTTAATTTTTGATTTTTAATTTTTAAATTTTTAATTTTTAATTTTTTATTTTTAATTTATAATTTATAATTTATAATTTATAATTTATAATTTATAATTTATAATTTATAATTTATAATTTATAATTTATAATTTATAATTTATAATTTATAATTTATAATTTATAATTTATAATTTATAATTTATAATTTATAATTTATAATTTATAATTTATAATTTATAATTTATAATTTATAATTTATAATTTATAATTTATAATTTATAATTTATAATTTATAATTTATAATTTATAATTTATAATTTATAATTTATAATTTATAATTTATAATTTATAATTTATAATTTATAATTTATAATTTATAATTTATAATTTATAATTTATAATTTATAATTTATAATTTATAATTTATAATTTATAATTTATAATTTATAATTTATAATTTATAATTTATAATTTATAATTTATAATTTATAATTTATAATTTATAATTTATAATAATTTATAATAATTTATAATTTATAATAATTTATAATTTATAATTTATAATTTATAATTTATAATTTATAATTTATAATTTATAATTTATAATTTATAATTTATAATTTATAATTTATAATTTATAATTTATAATTTATAATTTATAATTTATAATTTATAATTTATAATTTATAATTTATAATTTTTAATTTTTAATTTTTAATTTTTAATTTTTAATTTTTAATTTTTAATTTTTAATTTTTAATTTTTAATTTTTAATTTTTAATTTTTAATTTTTAATTTTTAATTTTTAATTTTTAATTTTTAATTTTTAATTTTTTATTTTTTATTTTTAATTTTTAATTTTTAATTTTTAGTTTTTAAGTTTTAATTTTTAGTTTTTAATTTTTAATTTTTTATTTTTAATTTTTAATTTTTAATTTATTATTTTTAATTTTTAAGTTTTAAGTTTTAAGTTTTATTTTTTAATTTTTTATTTTTAATTTTTAATTTTTAATTTTTAATTTTTAATTTTTAATTTTTAATTTTTAATTTTTAATTTTTAATTTTTAATTTTTAATTTTTAATTTTTAATTTTTAATTTTTAATTTTTAATTTTTAATTTTTAATTTTTAATTTTTAATTTTTAAGTTTTAATTTTTAAGCTTTAATTGTTAAGTTTTATTTTTCGTTATTCATTATCCATTTTTCACCTTCCATTACTCATTTTTCAATCTTAGTTTTTCATGTTCCATTTTTCAATTTTCAATTTTCATTATTCATTTTTCATTTTCCACTTTCCGTATTCCGTATTCCATTTTTCATATTTCATTTTCCATTTTCCATTTTCAATTTTTCATTTTTTCATATTTCATCTTTCATTTTTTAATTTTCATTATTCATTTTCCACTTTCCATTTTTTCATTTTTAAGTTTTCATTTTCCATTTTTAATTTTTCATTTTTCAAATTTCATTTTCCATTTTTCATTATTCAATTTTCATTTTCCGTTTTTCATTTTTCAATTTTCATTTTCCATTTTTAATTTTTCAGTTTTCGTTTTCCATTTTCCATTTTTCATTTTCCGTTTTTCATTTTTCAATTTTCATTGTCCATTTTCCATTCTTCAATTTTCATTTTTCATTTTTCAATTTTCATTTTCCATTTCTCATTTTTTATACCCTCCACTCCAGTGTGCAGAGGGTATATATGTATAAGTTTGTCATTCCGTTTGTAATAATTAGAAAAAAAATCTGGACCCCATAAAATATATATATTTGTGATCCTTATAACAAGCGAAGTTGTTATAGCGATGTCCGTCTGTCCGGCTGTCCGTCTGTGGAAATCACGATGACGGCTTCAATCGGATAGCTAGGGTGCTCGTTGGTATAAAAAATGATTGACTAACATCCTGAGAAGTTTGCTATTTAAAATCGTCCAAATCGGTTGATCTGGTCCCGAGAATTGAGCGAAGAATTAAAAAAGGTCCTGAGAAAATATGATTTTAATATTGTTCTTGTGATAACGCCCTCCATAGGGCAGCTAGGGCGCTTGTTTTTAGTGAGAATGATTCACTGACATCATGAGAAGGTTCCTGTTTTTAAATCATGACAATAGATTGCATAGGTGCCGAGAAATTACTGAAAAGGTAAAAAAAATATGACGTTTTCCTATATTGTTTTCCTAAATTTTGTATTTTGTTATAGCTGTGCATGTTGTTTTTGTGGTCGTTGTGTTAATAATACAAAAATTCATCAATATAAATATTTTTTGGTGTAATATTTAAATTAATTAGTTAATAAAAGAAACTATATAAAATCAACATCAATATTCTGCGATTTTTATAACATCACAAAATGTTACAAATTGATACATACTACTGTTGCCAATATCAAAATACTATAAATAATATTCATATATTCTGTATATGTATATCCATAATAAACGCATATTAAAATAAATCGGTATTTTATTTTATTTTTACAAAATTCTGAAATTTTTAGAGTTGCAAAAATAGTATGGTTTTAAGAGTTGTATTTTTAGTACATGTATAAACTCTGCATACTTGCATTCAAAAGTAATAGGTAGGTAAACCATAAAAAAATTGGTGTTTAGAAATATACTATTTTTTGTCAGATGTTAATTTACAATAAATTTTTAAAATTTGTTACTTAATGTCGGGACGGAGGCAAACGCCATTCCCAAAATTTTGTTTCAACAGTTATCCACATTAAGAATAACTGCGGAGCTCAGCTCAATCAATGTGCAATGATCGAGCCTTGCCCTGGGAAACATGCATTTATGCTTTTCTTAACACAAACGCCATTCCCAACTACCAAAAATTTTTGACACGAGCTATTCACATTATGAATAGTCGCGGAGCTCAACTCAATCATAGTGCAATGATAAAGGTTCGCCCTGGGAAACATATATTCATGATTTTCTTAGCACAAACCGAACTTCTTATGAAACATTAAAAATAAACTAATTGAGAAGTACAATTCATCATTACGCTGTATTATAATACTATTTTCTTATTTTACTGGTAGCTAGTAAACAAAGTGATCGTATCATTGTGAACGAAATAGAATTGAAATTGTGTGCAGATTTGTTTTACTTAAAAAACCTGTTTCTACAGATAGTGAATAAAATCCCAGAAAGCATATTATGCAATAAATGATCATGTAGAGTCTTTTTGACTCATATGTGCTATTAAAACAGTAATAAATGCGCCCTTTTGCTGATCAAAAAATATTCTTTTGTTGGGATTAAATATTACCTTACCCGCGAATCTTCTTGAGAGTCCTTTTTATCCGCTTTTCTGATCAGTTTCGACTCGTTTTTGAGTCTTATTTAATGTAATTTTTCTATAAATCACTTTTTAAGAGAAAGCAAAAATCATTTTCTAGTCTTTTTGCAATAGCGTATGTGATTAATAGTTTTTAATCATCAAAAGTGCTCGAAGAATACACAGTAAGTTAATTTTTGCTAAAACAATCTTCGAAATGATGACTGGGATATCGTATATTTTTGTTAACACACAAACATATACATAGCAGCACGAGTAAACTGAACTCTAATCGGCTTCTTATATGTATACAGCCGAACAAAAACGAAAATACTCACCAAAGAGTAAAGTAAGCAACAATTTCATTCAGTCTTATGGAAGCTTTTGAACAAAGCCAGTCTATGTCGCGTTGTCTTGTGAATTTTTACATTGTTTTTTAATAGGTACTAGTGATGCCAGGAGATTTTTTCAGAAATCCCTACGCTTATGAAAAAAATTCCCTTTTTCCCTACACCCACTTTTTCCTCTACACTACTTTTTTTTAAATTTATTTTTAATTTGTATATTTTCAATTTGAATTATGTAAAAATAACATAAAAACAAAGAAAAAAAATATAAAAAATAAGATAAACATATCATGAGAATTACATAAGAATAATATAAAAAACATATAGATATTATAAAAAAAATATTTTTACAATTCTGTATAATTCATCTTTTTGATATGGTTAGATGTGCATTTAAAATTTACACAATTAATTAAAATGGCTTGCAAATGAGATGTTACAACTCAAACAGAATATTTGTTATTGGTTTTCAGTGTTGCCGTTTTAGCTTTTTAGTTGCTAGATTTAGCAACTTTTTTAGTCGTTTAGCATCCAAAATTTATCAAAAGATGCTAGATGCTAACTTAGAATCTTTTATTAATAAAAAGTTGCTTTTAGCATCTTTTTTTTATATTTTTTTTTTTTCATTATTTTTGAATATATAATTTTAATGGTATTGATATGTTTTAATTTCTCAAAGTGTAGGACAGTAATTTTGTGTACTACTCCTTTTACCACTCTGCTCGTTTCTTTCAACAAATATAACAAAACATTTTGAAATAGAAGAATGTAAACACCAACAACAGTTTTTAATGAATTAGAAAGTCGATTGCCAAAAAATATTATTGTATTAAAAAAATGCCAAAATTTTCAATACAAAACACATTAAATCGGGTAAAAGAACAGATAACAAATATATTAGAAGAGTTTAAATTTATATCATGTGAAGCAGACAAAATTCAAATCCAATGGAGTTATATCACAGAACAAAACTGGGATACGACACTGAATACAACTTCTTTATGGATTGAAAAATTCTATTGGCGAAAATCCATTTAAGGAGTTATCAATATTTGTATTGTAGATATTAGTTTTGTATTTCTCAAAAGCCGAAGTTGAACGTTTGTTTAGTTTAATGGCTTTAGTTAAAAACAAACTTCGAACAGAATAAAATCCGAGTTGTTATGTTCTGTAATACGTATAAAAGAAAGATTAAAATTTAAAAATCGGTGCTGTCACACTTACAATATACCGAGCGATGTCGTTGATAAAAGTCGATCGTCAGAAAAATATCAGAGCCAAAAAGAACTTGAAGATGAAGACATCACAGAAATGTTAGATTCCATAAACCAATTATTCTAATATAATCGTATCTTTTGATAATGTAATTTCTGTTATATTTTAAATAAAAAAAATCCCTGTAAAATTAAATATATTTAATTTAAGTTTAAAATACTCAATTTGATGTTAAAAAAAATTTCAGATGAAATCCAAAATAATTTTAATTAAAATTTAAAAAATATAAATCGAAACATATGTTTTATATTAATTTTTCGATTTAAAAACCAAAGAATTTATTAATAGGTATATAATTTTTCAATATAAAGGAAATGAAATTTGAAAAAAAAAAAGTAGCATCCAGTACGTTTAAGCATCTTTTTTTGCAATTTAGCATCTTTACAATTTCAAATTATGGCAATACTGTTGGTTTTAAAAGATTTTTTATAACAGTGGTTATAAGCATGTATACTTAGATCTGATTTATCGCATTTTAATATATTTTCAAAAGCCTTGCATTTGCATTCATAGTCGTCACCTTTGACCTGCTCCAGCCATCCAGTACCTTCTCGTGTCTCAACTAACTGAAGCAAAATCTTTATGTTCTGTATTTCTTTGATGTGTTTTCAGCATCATCGAAAAACGAATCGGACATTTTTCTTAAATTAATTATGTTTCTAAAATTAATTATATTCAAATTTATAATATTTCAATGTAATGCACAAAAAAGTGTTTTATACTTGTCATTGTTATTAAAGAATCCACATATTTACTTCCTTCATATTATAGAGTAAATACCAGACTTAAAAAGACTTTAAAGTTTAAAATTGAAAAAAAATATGCGATATTTATCAAATACATTCAAAATAGTTTTGACTGAAATTTTTGGCAGTTTTAGTTTTGCCTTGTATCAGTAAAATGTTCAGATATTAACTAAAAAAAAACAATTCGTTAAATATTTTCATCTTAATTATCTTAAAGAATTTAAAGACACAAAGATAGATTTAATACAATAAAAACAAGTAAGAGTTGAAAGTTGATCTATGCGGACTCATAAATATGCCCTATACTAATAGGTCTAGAAAATTGAAAAGGATTGTAAAAAATAAAATGCACCTTTATATTAAAAAATCTAAATTAAAAAGAAAATTACAAAATAAACCATTTACCTGGTTAAACTTAATATTGTTTGTAATTATCTGGATCAGGTTAGTATTTAAAACGGGATAAATCGGTAGTCATTGTGCCAATTTATGACCTAAAATATGTAGACACCTCTATAAAATGCTGAAAATTCAGGGCATTTGTTGTAATAATTCGGTAGTAGGTTTATCAAAGTGTTTACATATTCAAATATTTTATATACATTTGTTACAAATAGTGCAAGAAGTCCAGATATTAATGTAAACGTAAAACCCATGTAGAGGGTATCAAAGATTCGGCATAGCCGAATTTAACACTCTTACTTGTTATATTTCATTTTCCTTTTTAATTTTAAATTCTTAACTTTTCATTTTTCAATTTTCATTTTCCATTTGCCATTTTTCATTTTTCAATTTTGATTTTCCATTTTTCATTTTTAAATTGTAATTTTCCATTTTTAAATTCTCATTTTCCATTTTCCATTTTTCTATTTTCATTTTCCATTTTCCATTTAACATTTTTCATTTTTCATATTTCAATTTTCATTTTCCATTTCCAATTTTTCATTTTTCATATTTCAGTTTTCGTTTTCCATTTTCCACTTTCCGTTTTTCATTTTTCAATTTTCAATTTTCATTTTCCATTTCCCATTTTTCATTTTTTCATTTCCATTTTCCATTTTGCATTTTTCATTTTTTAATTTTCATTTTTCAATTTTCATTTTCCATTTTCTATTTTTCAATTTTCATTTTCATTTTCCATTTTTAATTATTCAATTTTCAATTTCCATTTTCTATTAGTCATTTTTCGTTCTTCAATTTTCATTTCCCATGTTTCATTTGCAATTTTAATTTTTCATTTTCAATTTTTCATTTTGCAATTTTCATTACCCATTTTTCATTTTCCATTTTTCATATATCAGTTTTCGTTTTCCATTTTCCACTTTCCGTTTTCCATTTTTCATTTTTCAATTTTCATTTTCCATTTTCCATTTTTCAATTTTCATTTTCCATTTTTCAATCTCCATTTTCAATTTCGTTTTCCATTTTTCATTTTGCATTTTCCATTTTCAATTTTTAATTTTTCAATTTCCTTTTTTCATTTTCCATTTTCCATTTTTCATTATCCATTCTTCATTTTTCATTTTCTATTTTACATTTTTCATTTTCCGTTTTTCATTTTCCATTTTTCATTTTCCAAACACCATTCTCCATTTTTCATTTTCTATTTTCCATTTTTCATTTTTCAATTTTCTTTCTTCATTTTCCATTTTTTATTTCCCATTTTCTATTCTCCATTTTTCATTTTCTATTTGACATTTTCCATTTTCCGTTTTTAATTTTCCATTTTTATTTTTCATTCTCCATTTTCCATTTCCATTTGCCATTGGAAAATTTCCATTTTTCGTTTTCATTTTTTCTTTCATATTGGCGATTTTTTTTATTGTAACGTGATAACGATAAAAAAATATGGGGCAATACTACTAACATGAGCTATGTTATTGTGTTCTTGGCATTGTTTATATATCTGTGGTCACAAGCAATAACCGCCTAACTCGAAAATCATGCTTTTGAGAAAAATAGCTTTTTATATAAATGTAATATCGCGTTCATTACGACTTAGGCCGTGTTAGAGAAATGGGAATTTCACGTAAATATAAAGATTTTTTAGTAGAATATGATAGTATACATAACTCAAATCGGCGAAAATCATTCTTTCGAGAAAAATAACTATTTACATATATGTAATGGGGCTTTGTTACGACTTAGGTCAGTATGTTTTCATTAATAACTTTTTAATCAAAAGTGTTAGAGAAATATAAGCGTAAATATAAAGCGTTTTTAGTAGAATATGACAGCATACATATCTCAAATCGTCCTTAAATCGACTTAGGCGGTTATCGCTTGTGACCACAGACATATGCATATTATTTTTGTGTCACTTTTTTATGTTGTTGTACAATTATTATGTTCAACCACTAAACTGTTACAACAAACACACTGGGATTTATGTTTTTTTTTTTAGATATTTACATATTTTTGCTCGTATCTAATCACAATGATGCCCGATGTAGCCCATTTTAATACCAACCTGCTGGGAATTATGGCAAATGATATTTTTGTAAACTTATCTATGTAGTTAGATGGCTTTTTTTGTGAATGAGCGTGATTTCAACAGACAGACGGACAGACGGAAATCGCTATATCGACTCGGGCTGTGATAAGGATCAAGAATTTATGTACTTTATGGGGTCGGATATTAGTTGTGATATCGTTTTCAAAGAGTGTGCTTAGGTCTTTATATTTTGCTTAAGAAATTTTAAGTTTTTCTTTGTAAAGTTGCTTAGGTCCATATTAGAATGACGTTTTTTTCCGAAATGAAGTACTCGTATTAATCGTCTGGATTTCACTATTTTATGTAAAGGTTAGCCTTGGTGAACTTCGCAAATCTTAAACTGTTTAACTTTGTTTTAGTTGCAGAAGGTAGAAATACTTGAGTGAATAACTTCCAATATCGGAATCGGAGGATTCTATACTTTGAATTTCGTAATTTTTTTGGACTTGTACGTGCGTTACGTATTGAAGTTGTCCATTTTAAAGGATGCCATAAGGTTCTTCTTTTTATAAAAAATTCTATTGTACAATGTACCGAATCAACTGACATCATGGTATGTTTAAGCAATAAAAATATTACGTTAATACAACTAACATCACTTGAACTTTTCAAAAAGAATGCTATCATCGAAATAAATTCCCTATGCCTATTACACGCTGTCTCGACTAGCTATAGTTTATGACAATGTTCATGTTCAAGTCAGAGAAACAAAATGAGAGAAAACGCGAAGTGGGCAAATTATGTTTAGACATTTCAGTTCCAAAATGTCTTTAAACCAAAATGTCTGTAAACAACAAAAATGCGTTCTTGTTCTCAATGCTTTAAAAAAGTTAGAAAAACTAAAAATACAAATTGAAGAAGAAAAAATTAAAGAAAAAGCACGATATTTTGGCTGAATCTTTTTTTAGAATGAAATTAATAAAACTAAAAATACATCATATATTTCAATTTGTGATAGTAATGGCGGACTTATGGTAAGTTAAACTTTTGTTTATTTAAAATTTGCAATTTTGAAAAAAAGTGGAACCACGAAAAGAAGAATCTATTGACAGAAGTTCGTTTGTGGCATGAGCCAGATTTCAGCTGCAGTTTTTGGAAATTAATTAACATCTCCCTTTAAGCGGCAAACCATTTTAATGATTTTAACAAACACCCTATATGCGATACCAATTTCCACGCCAAAGCGATCGCCGATATCTCTGAAAGAACAATTATTGCCAAGTTTCCAAATTGTAATTCCTAAAGCTTTTTGCAACATAATTCCAATACGTCCAATTGTACGTGAATGCCACCAGGGTTTAATCGCAATCTGCAACTTCTTAAAATTGAAAGTATTTATTAGTTTTCTCAAATTATAACATTTGGTATTAAATACCTGAAATGTACTTTTTTTCATTCGAAAATGAGAATAAAACATGCTGGCGATAATTTTACAAAAATTTAAATCTTTGAAATTTCTCTCCTTGAATTTTGGCTAATTAATAATGCTATACGACGACGCTTTCTTTTGTTTATATTTTTAATCAAAGTGCTGTTTGAATTTTTACAATCAGCCAATTTGAAAGCGGTTTTCAAAAGAATAGCGCATGATTTTTTCTGAATATTCATTTTAAAATACTGAACTTTACAAAAAGTTAGTCACACAAAGAACCACAATTTAATTTGTGCAAGGAAAAACTTTTGCGCGTTCATAAATGTACTAAAATGTGATTTTATTATTTGACAAAGCAGTACTGCCATCAAACATTGCTTTGCCTTGTAAATGAATTTCTTTGCAGTGTTGCATTGCAAACTGCGTTTATAAAATCAGCCTTACGACCTATTTGCAACAAAAAATAACATTTCGATAAATTGTCGCTAACGATATAATCGACTTTATTGATCATCTTTTCTACGTTCAGGAGGAAAATTCTGTTGGAATTAACAAAAAAGTTGCCTATGAATTTAATTTGAAGTTACTCAATTTCGATAGCACATACTGTAGTATCTGCACAAAACTCAGAGAGTGAATTTAAAAGTTCGACCATTTTGTAATACAGCATTCACAAATGATGCTTCAAATGTTTTAGACGACTTGTAAAATATCGAACAGTAATACAGTAATACAGTCTGTCAAGAAAGTATTTTGACATAATAAAAACTTCGTTGCGTTGACATTTACGTTTAAAAATATAATTCTCATTTTTTGTTTTAAATAATTGTGTGTATTTATACCGTATTATCAAAAGTAATTAAAAACACAAGAAATTTCAGAAAGTGTTTTTACATCGCATGTTTATACGAGAAAAATTAAATAGAAACTGTTAAGTAAAATAATTAGTACTTGTGGGACCACCTTTGAATTTTATCTCGTTCCTCTAAAATTATTGTTTTCAGATCAGTTTTGTTTTTAAGATGCCTCTTCGCAGTGCTTTTATTCAAGTGAACACACAAGTTTTCTACTGGGTTTAGGTCTCGACTCTGGGTAGGTACATCCATCACTTTGTTACAGTAGTAGAGACGAAAGACTTTACCATATTAGCATTGTGTGTGAGGTAATTATCTCGATAATATTTGAACTGCGGCTTTCTATCAAGATAACACCAAATTTATCCGCAGTGTTAATTAGATGACACTTCAAAAAATCCAAGTACTGTTGTGAATTCATGGGGATATCAATAAAATATATCTCTCGTACCCCCTTAGTGTATATCGTTCCCTAAACCGTGACCTGATTTCCAAATTTCACAGTTCGAACGGCTTTTCCCATACTCTGTTGTGATCTTATTATAGTAAAGCATCATTTTCGTCTCATCGCAGAAATGTGCATTGTGCATTGTAGCAAACGTCAATCTCTGTTCCTTGTATTGTAAACGTTTTTCAAGCAACTGTTATATTTCAAAACCAGTTTTACTGTTTTTCATGGGAAACTACACACCACATTCAGTTTTGAGTTTACCTGCAAGTTCCCTAGTAGAAGCCATCGAGTTTTCATCTACCTTTCTTCGTAAATATGTTCTATTCTCTCCGATTTAAAATATTGTAAGCCTTTTGTCTTGTTAAAGAAAACATTTCAGAAAATTTTTGCACTGTGTTTGTAGCAATCTGACTGAATAATATCGACAGACGTTCTTTAATTGGGCATTTGAAATGCAATAAAGTCAAAGCACAAACAATTTTTATTATTGTTTAAGTGGAACATATGAAGTTACTATGAGTATGATCAAAACTAAAAAAGTCGATGACAATAAAAGCATTTTAAGATATTATTATAATTCAACATGATTTTGTAAAAACACTTTCTTAACAAAAAAAAAAAAAAAAAATTCACACTGTTTTGTCGCTTGCTCCGCCTTTGTTAGAAAATACATAAACAAATTGTAAATAATAAGAAAGCAACTTAAAGCAAAAAGGGAAAACTATATTTGTAAACGTAAAAGTTAAAACGGCAAAATTTTTACTATGTCAAAACACTTTCTTGACGGACTGTATATCAAGCAGAGCAGTAACAAACATTTTCCACCGCTACATCCGCCTAATCGAATGCGAAGGGGTATGATAGTATCGCAGGTACTATGATATTAATCCCACTACCACCAACAACAAATTATCCCATTAACTTTTTCGGTCATATACAATTGATCCACAACAAGACTTCAACTGGCAATAGTTATATTCAAGAAATGTTTTCGGATACCAAAGATCCAGGTTTCAAAGACATGCCAAGAAATTTTCCTGCAAGTGTTGTCACAGGGTTTGCGTAAAAAAACATATACAGGTGCCCGGCATTCATATCGTTACCACTTATCAACGTACCTAAATCAAAATAACAAGATATGAAAAAGCATCGGCTACATGAACAGAATTCCATTCTCAATTCAGATGCATCACCCGAATTCAATAATCTATTTGGTTGCCTCATCCCAATATGTCGGTTGCCCTCACCGTATGCATGAGGTTGTAACAACCATCTTAATTCGGTTGAAACATAATCCGATTATCTTTACCGATCGTACAACAACCAGTAGGTAATAGTCTACGAATAGTTGGAATTCGTGAACAAGTTATAGTTATGAAACCAGTCTAATTTCAAATTTTATAAATATTGAATTTGTGGGATATTCTACCCCGCATTATTTAAAACATTAAAGTTCAAGGATTATTTGAGTTAGATCAGTCTCCTAATTATAAATACTTATATGAATGCCTCACTTACCAAATCGATTAACTCCATTTTGTGATTTATGAAAATTTTAATAACAAAACGTTTGATAACGACTAACTCTTTATATTCGAAGCATATTTCTGGAATAATAAAGATGTTAATGGTGTTAATCCTTATTATTAGAGAAATTTGTTTTGAATATAAATAGTCAGTTAAGCGTTCTGACATTAAAATTTCATAAATTAGAAAGTAGAGTTAATCGACTTAGCAATTAAGGCATTCATATACATTTATTGTATTGGGCAAAATCCGAATTGTGTGTCCTGCATCTACATACCTACATAATAACTTTATTCACTTATATAAGCTTATTTTTTATACCCTCCACTCCAGTGTGCAGAGGGTATATATAAGTTTGTCATTCCGTTTGTAATAATTAGAAAAAAAATTTTGGACCCCATAAACTATATATATTTGTGATCCTTATAACAACCGGAGTTGATATAGCGATGTCCGTCTGTCCATCTGTGGAAATCACGATGACGGCATCAATCGGGCAGCTAGGGTGCTCGTTGACATAAAAAATGATTCACTAACATCCTGAAAAGTTTGCTATTTAAAATCGTCCAAATCGGTCGATTAGGGCCCGAGATTTGAATGAAGAACTAAAAAAAGTCTTGAAAAAGTAAAATTTTCTATGTTGTTCTTGTCACGATCACGCCCTGAATAGTGCAGCTACAGTGAGACTGGAATTAAATATTTCCAATTATATATTACAATAATTGAATTTCAAAAAATCATATCAAAATGTCGGAAATTATAATTTTAAATTTAGAAGACATCAATTGCATCTTTAATATATAAATTTTATTCGTTAAACACAAATTGAAATTCCAAAAAAAAAAAAAACAGCAAATACCTATGTTTACATTTAAAAAATTTTTACATTTAAAAAAAATCTTGACATTCAGGAGAAATTAATATCTTTTCAGTACCGCGATTCAGTAAAAAAAGAAAATTGCAAAATTATCAGTAAAATTTTTAAACGATATTCGCTATTGTTAAAGTCAGCTGTTGTTGTTATCTAAACGACAACCATTTTTATGTTGTTTATTCAATCGATAAAAACTTAAATTTTTAGGTTGAAATGTCGTCATACATAAATAAAAATCATAAAATAGTGAAGATATTTTGCTTTAATTAAAAAACTTTTTTATATAAATAAAAAAATTAAATAGCATATTCAATTCATTATTTCATTTTCAAATAAATACACAGAAATATTAGTAAAAAAATAAAGATATTAAACATAAAATCATCATTTCATTTTATGTTTGACAACAATATTTACATACAAAATTATGGTATGCCTATGGGGAACCCACTTTCTCCAATAATAGCGGAAATAGTCTTAGATGACCTATTAGACTACACACTAGACAATCTAAAATCCAAAAACATCGAAATAAAATATATTACCAAATATGTAGATGACTTTTTTGCCATTATAAAACAGAAAGATAAACAAATAATATTACAAGAATTTAACTATTACCATAACAAATTAAAGTTCACGATAGAAGAGGAAACAAACCATAGCCTCAACTTTTTAGACATTACCATACATAAAACTAATAACAAACTCATAACAAACTGGTTTACTAAAGAAATTTCATCTGGTAGAATTATCAATTATTTTTCAAACCACGACCCTATACAGAAGAAAAACACAGCAAAAAATCTTATAAAAACAGCAATAAACATTAGTGATAACATTTTCCTAAAAGATAACATAAAGAAACTAAGAACAATTTTGACTAAAAATAATTATCCTATTAAATATATTAACAAATTAATTTCCACAGTAATAAATGAAACCCAAAATAATAACACACAAAATAACAACGCAATATCTAACTCAGTTAACGGACAAAAAACGACCTTTGCCACTATACCATATTTACCAACAATAACGAATAGGAAAAACATAACAAATCTGATCAACACTGAAACTATTAAAATAGCTTCGAAGCCAAATCAAACATTGAATAAGCTTTTTAACACCCAAAAAACGAAAACAGACTTACACAAACAACACAATGTAGTATACCAAATAAAATGCAATGGTAATGTCCACCAACAATGTAACAGAATATATATTGGACAAACGAAAAGACAATTAGAGATTAGGTTGAAAGAACATAAACGAACAGTTGAGAAAGAAATAACAACAACAGCTCTCTCTCAACATGCATTTGACAATAAACACAACTTTGATTTTGACAACATCAAAGTCTTGGAAAGAGAGACAAAAACAAATAAAAGAATAACACTTGAAAGTTTGCATATTAAGAAACATATTGACAAAACAGTAAACATTAAAGAAGACAGTGATCACATTAGTAACACGTACAATTTAGTACTTAATAAATAAAATTAAAATGTAAAATTTAGATTAAGTGTGTAATAATACTATTAAGGTAACAATTATTTTATAAAAAAAATTCACATAAATTTGTTAAGTGATAATAAATGTATATTCTTAATTATTATTAAATAAAATTAGACGCCTGATGAGGACACCAACCATAGTGTCGAAACGTCGCAGACAGAAAACAAAATTACAGCATATTTGTTTTAATTATTCCTGCTTAGGACGACCATAGGAAGCTTAATATCACAACAAGTAATTACAATCACTGGTCATTAGGAACATATCAAAATATAAAATCATCCTGTCAAACACGAAGTAATTTGTTTTTTTCTATTCTTCTTTGTGTTTTTCGCTTATTTTGACAGAGATGCCACTCGTTTACAATTTAAATAAATAGAAAAATAGATTTGTCGACTGTCGTTAAGATGTATGTACTTAGTGAATCACTTAATCCTTAGTGCAAACAACAATAGCTGTTGATACATTTCGATATAAGTTTAACAAATTGTTTACTTTTTCATTTACATTTATTATCAAGACTCAAACCGAGGTGGAGGGTATCAAAGATTCGGCACAGCCGAATTTAACACTCTTACTTGTTTATACATAAATTCGATCATGTTTGTTACCGCAGATGCATGAAGCAAACACACTTTTTAAGGAAAAGTCTATACTAGCTAAGAAATTATTTTAAATAATTTTATACAATTATTTTTAATGTGTAAACATCTATGCGCTCAGGGGCGTAAAAATCTATTTCACAATACAATCAGAGAAACAGCGTAAGGGAAAATCGGTGTGACGTATATGTAAGTGTATTGGTGTAAGATTATGATTTAATTTTATTTAGCTGATTCAACAACCAACAGAAAGCTCCATGAATGTATAGCAGACAACTGCAACCATCAAGTATAACAACCATAGCAGTTGCTTGATATACATAGATGGCGCTTACTGTTTGATTTTAATTTATGTCTAAATATATGTTTACACATCTCCCCTGTGATCGGACTCACATAGTTTTTTTTTTCTCTAAACCTATGCATAAAATTCTTCTATTATGAACTTTAGGGAATTTCAATACGCAGATTGAAAATATTTATATAGAATCGACCAGCTAGGGTTATCAGGTATTAAATCAAAGATTAATTACATTGATTTCATATGTATAAAGAAATTTTGTAATTTTTTTAATCACTTTAAGTGTTCATTAGAAATTCAGCCTTAAGCCTTAGTGCATTTGGGGGTTAATTGCATAAGTAAGAATGTTTTACACATCCCAGTTAGCATTTGAAAGATTGTTTTATCAAAAATCATTTAACTGTGTCTTCTTGGATCCCTTTTGATGACCAAAAACTGAATAATCACATGCGCGATTAAAAAAAGTCTCGAAAATGACTCACGCTTACATTTCAAAAATGATTTATTGAAAATACAATAACAAAATGTACAGCAATCGCAAATAGATCATGTAGGTGATTGACATGTGACTGTTTTTAACGTTATTTTGGAATAATATTTTGTGCAGCTGGACGATGATCTACTTTTTGTTATGTTCTTGATTTTGTTTGTAACGGGACAATGTTTTACTATATTTGAAACCAGTGTTCAACATTTCAATATAGTGAATTTCTGTTTAGTATTAACATTTTTATCGTGGTGTGAAGACAAGTTTTTATAAATCTAATAAATAAAAAAGTTATATGTTTATGTGATTCATTAGTTTTTTACACCCATACTTAGCAATGCCGCAGAATAATTCATATACTTCTGGCGAGTTTCAATATACACTAACTAAAAATTTAGCAACTTGTAAGTGAAAAACTAAATTAATTATTTTTCCATTTAGACAAACGATTTTTTTTTCATTAGTCCAAAATGTTTACGACCCCCAATCCGACTGCTTTGAAAGTCTTTTAGTAGAATTGCGTGATAAAATTTAATCTTAAGTCTGAAATTACCGATATGAAAAAAGAAAGTAAAGAATTGAAGGAAGTAAATAATCGATCACATACCAAATTGACAGAGGACGTCATCGTTGTGAAGCTTGAAAACAGGAAACACAACAATGACAACACAACTATTGATGAACATAAAGACGTGCAAAAATTGCTTTTCGACGCTGTGGATGATTTAAACAAGTTGATGAGGAACTACAAGAAAATGAGGAAAAGCTTATGCAAATTGTAAGTATTATACCCTGATATAGCAATTTGGTTATATGTAAATCATAAAAAATTTCAGAAACAATTCACTGCAAAAACAGGCGGTGAAGAGTGTTTTCGGACCAATTAGCAACTTTACACAGTTGAAAGGCTACCAGCAATAAGCCCAGCACCGAAAAGTGCTTCTTAGTAACAAGCATTAAAAGTCGGTACATAATACTATTATTGAAAAAATTAAATTAATAAATTTCGTCCTAGATATTTCCCACCTCAAATTCGAATGCACAGAAAATGATGTGAACGCTGTGCTACAAAAGAATTTTGTGTATGCTAAGGACAGGGTGACAAAGAGGAGACGTCGAAATTGATTTTTTTATACATATGTATTCTTAATTTAACAAATGCATTTTGCATTTTCTCTATTAATTTATTTATCATTCAATAGAATAATTCTGTTTTCGTTTCATATATAATTTTAAATGTTTAATTTTTCAAGCACAAACGATTAGAAATAGGACAAATAAATGATTCGAAAATGACAGAAATATGACTCGAAAATGACTAAAAATGACTCGCAAAAGACTCGAAAATAACTCGTAAATTTCTGAAATATGACTAGCAAAAGACTCGCAAAAGACTCACAAATGACAAAAATATGACTCGAAAAAGACTCGTAATGGACTAAAAATATGACTCGCAAATGAGTCAGAAGAGCGAGTCGTAAAGGACTCTTCAAGAAGAGTTGCGGGTAGGCTACCATTTTCTCCCGACGAAAGAGTCTTTTGTGGTCAGAAAATGAGCGCATATATGATTATTTTAATCGCGCAGAAGAGTCGAAAAAGACTCGAATATGATCATTAATTTCAAAAAATGCTGACTGGGATATTAAATATTAAAACCACCTATATTGTATGTATGTATGTATTTATTGCTATGTGCATTTGTAGTGTGCTCTACTTTCAACCTCTGTGGAGACTATTTTACTGTCGCACTCATAGATTCATTTTACTTATCCACAACGACGCGTCATAAACTCACGGTGTGAACTGAGTCGGCAATAACTGTATAACTTTCTCAGCCAAAAACTGAATATCTTACAATTTGTGGTATTTAAAATATTGTATTTAATTAAATTGCACCTTTTGACTTTGAAATAATTTTTAGACTTTTTGGATTAAAAATAATAAAAAAACAGTCCTCTAGAATTCGCTAAAATCAAAATTTTACAGGAGAAAGTTTTTGCTTTTATTTAATACTCGTATGTATATTGTAATATCTATGTATATGCATCAAAGTAAATTAGAACATTACTTTTCTTAAACTCAGTTCAGCTAATTCAAATAGATGTAACTTCTAATGTTTCGAATTACATAAATAGAATAAAATGGAAGTTTGTTAAACCAATTTAATACTAAACAACTGTTTTTTTGTTGAGATTATAATACGTTTATCCACCAAGTCTTGATCTGGGAAAAAGTGATAGTACACGCATACTTGGAACACGATTTTCTTGTGCATTCAAATAATATAGAAGTATGTCACGCTCTTAAAAAAAAGAATACATATTAAATTTTATGTTTTTGTGTGTGAAATACTCTGAAATGTAAATTGAAAGGTAAGAATTCTCTAAATTTTACAATCGAGGAATTAAAATACCTAGACAAACAATTTAACTAATTTTGTATTGCTGGCATTAATATGATGTCAACAACTTCTAAGCATATAAAAAATAAAATAAATAAATAAATTAAGTCTTTTGAAATGCTATTTCTAAATTCTAAATTACATATAAAGATATTGTATGGCTATGTAGTACGTCGGCTGAGACCGGAGTGGTTCAGATCGTGTGGTCCATACAAACATATATACCTTATTATTGATATATATTATTGGTAAATGTGTGTGTGAAATATAACTATAACCAATTACTTATTCACATGTAACACACATATAAACTGGTAGTAAATAATTTACTGAGAAAATAATGTTGAATTTTAAATATTTTTATATCGTTTTATTTTTAAGGTTTTAGAAACACTTACACACTAATAGGAAAAAATTCAAATTAGTGCATATGCTAAAAATTAAAAAACCGTTGTCTTGAGTCACAAAACATTTTTTTTTCATATACATATATCCCATTCGCATCGCACGAAGCGACCAAATAGCTCTTAAAGGAAAAAAAATCTATGCTTTTTTTTGAGCAAAAAAAGGTGTTTTTTGAAAAAAAGAAAAGCAAAAAATTTTTTGATTTTGCAGAAAAATTCAAAATTTTTTTTTATTTTCATTAAATTTTTTTTTCTCGAAAGGTTGAAGAAATAGCTATCGAAACTATTCGGGTCAAATTTTGCTAAGAACTATAGGTAAAAAGTGAAATGGATGAGAAAAAAACACCTGTTTGGATAAAATGTAATACAGACTTACACAAACAACACAATGTAGTATACCAAATAAAATGCAATGGTAATGTCCACCAACAATGTAACAGAATATATATTGGACAAACGAAAAGACAATTAGAGATTAGGTTGAAAGAACATAAACGAACAGTTGAGAAAGAAATAACAACAACAGCTCTCTCTCAACATGCATTTGACAATAAACACAACTTTGATTTTGACAACATCAAAGTCTTGGAAAGAGAGACAAAAACAAATAAAAGAATAACACTTGAAAGTTTGCATATTAAGAAACATATTGACAAAACAGTAAACATTAAAGAAGACAGTGATCACATTAGTAACACGTACAATTTAGTACTTAATAAATAAAATTAAAATGTAAAATTTAGATTAAGTGTGTAATAATACTATTAAGGTAACAATTATTTTATAAAAAAAATTCACATAAATTTGTTAAGTGATAATAAATGTATATTCTTAATTATTATTAAATAAAATTAGACGCCTGATGAGGACACCAACCATAGTGTCGAAACGTCGCAGACAGAAAACAAAATTACAGCATATTTGTTTTAATTATTCCTGCTTAGGACGACCATAGGAAGCTTAATATCACAACAAGTAATTACAATCACTGGTCATTAGGAACATATCAAAATATAAAATCATCCTGTCAAACACGAAGTAATTTGTTTTTTTCTATTCTTCTTTGTGTTTTTCGCTTATTTTGACAGAGATGCCACTCGTTTACAATTTAAATAAATAGAAAAATAGATTTGTCGACTGTCGTTAAGATGTATGTACTTAGTGAATCACTTAATCCTTAGTGCAAACAACAATAGCTGTTGATACATTTCGATATAAGTTTAACAAATTGTTTACTTTTTCATTTACATTTATTATCAAGACTCAAACCGAGGTGGAGGGTATCAAAGATTCGGCACAGCCGAATTTAACACTCTTACTTGTTTATACATAAATTCGATCATGTTTGTTACCGCAGATGCATGAAGCAAACACACTTTTTAAGGAAAAGTCTATACTAGCTAAGAAATTATTTTAAATAATTTTATACAATTATTTTTAATGTGTAAACATCTATGCGCTCAGGGGCGTAAAAATCTATTTCACAATACAATCAGAGAAACAGCGTAAGGGAAAATCGGTGTGACGTATATGTAAGTGTATTGGTGTAAGATTATGATTTAATTTTATTTAGCTGATTCAACAACCAACAGAAAGCTCCATGAATGTATAGCAGACAACTGCAACCATCAAGTATAACAACCATAGCAGTTGCTTGATATACATAGATGGCGCTTACTGTTTGATTTTAATTTATGTCTTAATATATGTTTACACATCTCCCCTGTGATCGGACTCACATAGTTTTTTTTTTCTCTAAACCTATGCATAAAATTCTTCTATTATGAACTTTAGGGAATTTCAATACGCAGATTGAAAATATTTATATAGAATCGACCAGCTAGGGTTATCAGGTATTAAATCAAAGATTAATTACATTGATTTCATATGTATAAAGAAATTTTGTAATTTTTTTAATCACTTTAAGTGTTCATTAGAAATTCAGCCTTAAGCCTTAGTGCATTTGGGGGTTAATTGCATAAGTAAGAATGTTTTACACATCCCAGTTAGCATTTGAAAGATTGTTTTATCAAAAATCATTTAACTGTGTCTTCTTGGATCCCTTTTGATGACCAAAAACTGAATAATCACATGCGCGATTAAAAAAAGTCTCGAAAATGACTCACGCTTACATTTCAAAAATGATTTATTGAAAATACAATAACAAAATGTACAGCAATCGCAAATAGATCATGTAGGTGATTGACATGTGACTGTTTTTAACGTTATTTTGGAATAATATTTTGTGCAGCTGGACGATGATCTACTTTTTGTTATGTTCTTGATTTTGTTTGTAACGGGACAATGTTTTACTATATTTGAAACCAGTGTTCAACATTTCAATATAGTGAATTTCTGTTTAGTATTAACATTTTTATCGTGGTGTGAAGACAAGTTTTTATAAATCTAATAAATAAAAAAGTTATATGTTTATGTGATTCATTAGTTTTTTACACCCATACTTAGCAATGCCGCAGAATAATTCATATACTTCTGGCGAGTTTCAATATACACTAACTAAAAATTTAGCAACTTGTAAGTGAAAAACTAAATTAATTATTTTTCCATTTAGACAAACGATTTTTTTTTCATTAGTCCAAAATGTTTACGACCCCCAATCCGACTGCTTTGAAAGTCTTTTAGTAGAATTGCGTGATAAAATTTAATCTTAAGTCTGAAATTACCGATATGAAAAAAGAAAGTAAAGAATTGAAGGAAGTAAATAATCGATCACATACCAAATTGACAGAGGACGTCATCGTTGTGAAGCTTGAAAACAGGAAACACAACAATGACAACACAACTATTGATGAACATAAAGACGTGCAAAAATTGCTTTTCGACGCTGTGGATGATTTAAACAAGTTGATGAGGAACTACAAGAAAATGAGGAAAAGCTTATGCAAATTGTAAGTATTATACCCTGATATAGCAATTTGGTTATATGTAAATCATAAAAAATTTCAGAAACAATTCACTGCAAAAACAGGCGGTGAAGAGTGTTTTCGGACCAATTAGCAACTTTACACAGTTGAAAGGCTACCAGCAATAAGCCCAGCACCGAAAAGTGCTTCTTAGTAACAAGCATTAAAAGTCGGTACATAATACTATTATTGAAAAAATTAAATTAATAAATTTCGTCCTAGATATTTCCCACCTCAAATTCGAATGCACAGAAAATGATGTGAACGCTGTGCTACAAAAGAATTTTGTGTATGCTAAGGACAGGGTGACAAAGAGGAGACGTCGAAATTGATTTTTTTATACATATGTATTCTTAATTTAACAAATGCATTTTGCATTTTCTCTATTAATTTATTTATCATTCAATAGAATAATTCTGTTTTCGTTTCATATATAATTTTAAATGTTTAATTTTTCAAGCACAAACGATTAGAAATAGGACAAATAAATGATTCGAAAATGACAGAAATATGACTCGAAAATGACTAAAAATGACTCGCAAAAGACTCGAAAATAACTCGTAAATTTCTGAAATATGACTAGCAAAAGACTCGCAAAAGACTCACAAATGACAAAAATATGACTCGAAAAAGACTCGTAATGGACTAAAAATATGACTCGCAAATGAGTCAGAAGAGCGAGTCGTAAAGGACTCTTCAAGAAGAGTTGCGGGTAGGCTACCATTTTCTCCCGACGAAAGAGTCTTTTGTGGTCAGAAAATGAGCGCATATATGATTATTTTAATCGCGCAGAAGAGTCGAAAAAGACTCGAATATGATCATTAATTTCAAAAAATGCTGACTGGGATATTAAATATTAAAACCACCTATATTGTATGTATGTATGTATTTATTGCTATGTGCATTTGTAGTGTGCTCTACTTTCAACCTCTGTGGAGACTATTTTACTGTCGCACTCATAGATTCATTTTACTTATCCACAACGACGCGTCATAAACTCACGGTGTGAACTGAGTCGGCAATAACTGTATAACTTTCTCAGCCAAAAACTGAATATCTTACAATTTGTGGTATTTAAAATATTGTATTTAATTAAATTGCACCTTTTGACTTTGAAATAATTTTTAGACTTTTTGGATTAAAAATAATAAAAAAACAGTCCTCTAGAATTCGCTAAAATCAAAATTTTACAGGAGAAAGTTTTTGCTTTTATTTAAT
Source organism: Cordilura impudica (assembly GCA_963682025.1). Taxonomy (NCBI): domain Eukaryota; kingdom Metazoa; phylum Arthropoda; class Insecta; order Diptera; family Scathophagidae; genus Cordilura; species Cordilura impudica. Next base: position 243,594,052 of record OY821517.1, on the reverse strand, counting down.
ACTCGTATGTATATTGTAATATCTATGTATATGCATCAAAGTAAATTAGAACATTACTTTTCTTAAACTCAGTTCAGCTAATTCAAATAGATGTAACTTCTAATGTTTCGAATTACATAAATAGAATAAAATGGAAGTTTGTTAAACCAATTTAATACTAAACAACTGTTTTTTTGTTGAGATTATAATACGTTTATCCACCAAGTCTTGATCTGGGAAAAAGTGATAGTACACGCATACTTGGAACACGATTTTCTTGTGCATTCAAATAATATAGAAGTATGTCACGCTCTTAAAAAAAAGAATACATATTAAATTTTATGTTTTTGTGTGTGAAATACTCTGAAATGTAAATTGAAAGGTAAGAATTCTCTAAATTTTACAATCGAGGAATTAAAATACCTAGACAAACAATTTAACTAATTTTGTATTGCTGGCATTAATATGATGTCAACAACTTCTAAGCATATAAAAAATAAAATAAATAAATAAATTAAGTCTTTTGAAATGCTATTTCTAAATTCTAAATTACATATAAAGATATTGTATGGCTATGTAGTACGTCGGCTGAGACCGGAGTGGTTCAGATCGTGTGGTCCATACAAACATATATACCTTATTATTGATATATATTATTGGTAAATGTGTGTGTGAAATATAACTATAACCAATTACTTATTCACATGTAACACACATATAAACTGGTAGTAAATAATTTACTGAGAAAATAATGTTGAATTTTAAATATTTTTATATCGTTTTATTTTTAAGGTTTTAGAAACACTTACACACTAATAGGAAAAAATTCAAATTAGTGCATATGCTAAAAATTAAAAAACCGTTGTCTTGAGTCACAAAACATTTTTTTTTCATATACATATATCCCATTCGCATCGCACGAAGCGACCAAATAGCTCTTAAAGGAAAAAAAATCTATGCTTTTTTTTGAGCAAAAAAAGGTGTTTTTTGAAAAAAAGAAAAGCAAAAAATTTTTTGATTTTGCAGAAAAATTCAAAATTTTTTTTTATTTTCATTAAATTTTTTTTTCTCGAAAGGTTGAAGAAATAGCTATCGAAACTATTCGGGTCAAATTTTGCTAAGAACTATAGGTAAAAAGTTAAATGGATGAGAAAAAAACACCTGTTTGGATAAAATGTAATATTTTGACCCCCTCTAACTCAGAGAGTTCTTGACCGATCTCATTGAAAAATTGTGTCTAAGCTACTATCCAATACGACTAACCTGGTGCAAATGTCATTTCGATCGGAAGATGTCGGTTTCAAAAGTTGGGTCACTTGACATGAAACGCAACATATGTATAAACGTCAACACGGATGTACCGTGTTAAATTTTTAGCATAGAACGTATAACAATAATATTAGTCAGTTCAACAATACAATTTCAAAAAACGATCTATTACCAACAAGTGTTGGTACGTTTTAAAATATTATTTTGTAAAATATAGCAGGGAAAAAATCTTCATTTTATAAAACAAGATATATAAATAGATTAACATTAGATTCGGGTATGTCGGGAAAATTTCCGATAGTACCACCACCAGAAGTACAAAAAGTGAATCTGGCATTGGAAGCCGAAAGTGCGGACCACCCAAAATTTTTGACGGTTTATATCAACTAACAAATAACATTAACATTAACATTTAACAAATAACATTATTTGGAGGATGAGTTCGATCCTCTTCTTAAATATATCGCTATCTAGGTTATAGTTTTGAAAAACTCTTTTTTGGCAATAATATTGAAGAATAAGAAAAACTATTAAATCAAACAAAAGTTAATTGAGTTAAAAAATCTCTTACATATGAGGCAAGAGAAAAATTGACATCTGATTTTAAAAAACGAAAAACAAATTTCCTACGTAAATGGAAAAATATTATCAGAATTGATTAAAGATTAAAAATGTCCGTTATATTAATTATAAAACTCCATAATATGTTTCTTTGTAAATTAATTCTCTACTAACCTATAAATAATCAAAAATTTATATTAAAACAATACCATGGCCTGAAGATGAGGAAAAGAAGACACGTTTTTCTTTGAAAATTAACAGGTATGAGAAAAGTTTCTAACGTTTTTTTTTTTATTATTGATATACACTTAAAAACGTTTCTTTAACTACTAAATGTTCTCAAATTAATAAATAATATATAAGTTTTTTGAAAACTAATAAAAATAATTTTATTTTTCACAAAAATATAACTAGCTCTTTCTAGCACTTCTAGATTCATTCTAATTAAGCGGTTTTTGGAGTATATGTTTTGAGCTTTTTGCTTGAAAAAAGATAGCATCGCTACTTACAAGGCACATATTACTTGAGAAAGTTTTAAGACATCTCAAATTTTATTTGGAATTTGATTTGGTTTACCCACAAAAACGCACATAATATAAAAAATTAATACATATTTGTATGTTTAGTATACACAAGAGATTTTAAGTATTTTTCTTAAAAATTACTTGTGTAATTATACTTATGCAACAATCGTATTCCATGCCATACTTTTCTACTGAGGGTACTATGGTTTCAACAGTCGAGCATGTATAGTATTGTTTGCTGTAGTTCTGCTCAATGTAAACAGAAAAAAAAATTCACTCTTTGTATATGTATAAGCCTTATACATACTATAAGGCCACGACAAATGAAACAGTAGCGACCTCTATGAATAGAATACGAGTGTATACAAAAATATTAGTGCAATTGAAAAAGATTGTGAAAATTTAATCGGTCATCTAAGAATGGAGCGTTTATAATTTCCGCATTTTCCAAACAAATTTTACTTCAAAATTTTTGTTCTTATCTTATTAGATTATCTCTATGATATCACTGCTCTTTTTATGACCGCAACTTTTTTTTTAGCAAAATATTTAAATATTAGCTTTTGAATATATATAGTAAAATACCCCAACACATACCATAAGAAAGCTATTAATATTAAAAATTATTTAGTTTTAAGTCGCCTATTACTGAATAATTAGGAAGGTAATTTTAGTTTATGATAAAAATATTAAAAGAGAACAAGTCTAAGCTCCGCATTCAATATTGAATGTTAAAATTGATGAACATAAAACTACGAACTTTCTCTAATTAGGCATATTTTTTTATTTCTCTTTGCATTAAATTGCGAGAAGTTGACCGCTTTTGGGACTATTACTGTTGACACATTTATAGAAAAAAAAAAATTAAAGAAAAATATGTTGGGATGCAAACAACAATAAATAAATAAATTCAAGTAAAATATTTACCCAAAGGATCCACACGGTATATGACTTCTGGTAAGACGGGATTCAGCATACAAACAAAACACATCCAGAATGTTAGCCAAACGGATAGCATGTGATGCCAATTGTGATGCAGCAAGTATTGGACTGTCTTTCCGGGAGAGTCATTGTTGGTCGCCATATTGCAATCACAGTAGAAGTTGGTTATCGTGATGATGGTGGTGGTAGTGTTGGTGTTGGTGGTAGTAATAGTTATCGCAACAATAAACAATTCTTGTCGTTGGCACTACTGAGCTGATGAGTTGATGTTGTTATTATTGTTGTTGTTTTATGGAATAGTTGTTGCTTTTGCTGTTGTTGTAGTTGAAGCAGCTTTTGTTTATTTTTATGCTTTTTAACTTTTATTGCTTTTTTATGTTTTAGTTGTTGCAACTTTTGCAAATGTTATTGTTATTGTTGTAGTGCCAATTGTTAAATATTTTCATTATTTTCATTTTTTCACCCTTTCATACCCTTTAGATGAGTTTTTTTAATATTCTTTTTTGTTTTTCTTTTTTTTTTTTAAATAGAAAAAATATTTATACTCGTGAACAATTCGTCGTATACATTTCGCTAATAAGTTGGTTAGCCTGTGTGTTTGTGCATTTTAATTAAAGCGAAATATTAAATTCATATAAATTGGCATGGCAACAACAAAACCCGAAAATATTACTTTTCAATTTTGCGTTTGAAACGCAACTAATTAAAATGTTTGCTTATAATTAATTGACCGTAGTGCTAGAGTCTGCCTTTGTGTGTGTTTCCGTATGTGTATGTGATTGTGTATGTTTGTATATGCAAATATAATTAGTTTTTAATAAATTCTACGTTGAACATAAAATTTTGCATAATATCGGATTTTAATATGCAAAAATTAGATAACTAATATTCCTAGAATACACTTATCACAATTCAATTAATGGTTTTTTGTAATTTCCACTTATTTTAATGGATGTTCATTAAATTTGGAGTATATATTTCAAATACAACTTTGCGTTCAGCATTTAAGTGAACATATAATCCTGGTTGTTAGTTAATTCGAAACCAACAAAGTTAAACAACATTTGTTTCTATCGACTTGGCAGCAAAATTGTAATCTAAAACGAATTAGTCAGTTGGCACAAATTCTACGGATAAAGTGGAACAATAATCGAAATATTCTGTATCTAATAACTAGAGATTAGTAAATGAACGCTGAGAGAATTTTATCTTAACAATAACGTATTTCGATTTGTGAAATCAAACAATTATCCTTTAACCCTATTCCAAAATTCCTTATGTACATTTAGTTTGAATTTTTTATACCCTCCACTCCAGTGTGCAGAGGGTATATATAAGTTTGTCATTCCGTTTGTAATAATTAGATATAAAATTTTGGACCCCATAAAATATATGTATATATCTGTGATCCTTATAACAACCGGAATTGATATAGCGATGCCCGTCCGTCCGTTTGCCCGTCTGTGGAAATCATGATGACGGCGTCAATTGGGCAGCTAGGGTGCTCGTTGACATAAAAAATGATTCGCTAACATCCTGAGAAGTTTGCTATTTAAAATCGTCCAAATCGATGAGTTAGGGCCCGAGATTTGAATGAAGAACTAAAAAAAGTCTTGAAAAAATATAATTTTCTATGCTGTTCTTGTCACGATCACGCCCTCAATAGGATAGCTAGGATGATCATTTCTAGTGAGAATGATTCACCAAATTCATGGGAAGTTTTCTGTTTCAAAAATCATTAAAATCTGTGGAACAGGTCCAGGGAAATCTCTGAAAAAGTAAAAAAAAAATTAAAAACATGATGTTTCTATATTGTTCTTGTTGTTATTCTAAATGTTGTATAGTTGCCATAGCTGGATTTGTTGTTTTTGTGGTCGTTGTGGTAATAATATAATAAAAACTAACCCTTTGTACATTTTTTTATGAACTCTGGTAGAAAAATTTAAAAGTTTCCATTGTTTTGGCATCACTGAAAGCATTTGCTAGATTATTTCTATCTTTGTCATGAGCCTGCCTGCAAAGTTTCAGATCGATTGGGTCACGGGAAATGGGTCAAAAAAAGTTAATATAAAGGGAGTAAAAATTCACCAACATCTAAAGCAAATAATGCTAAAATACTTAAGGTGTGTTTACACTATGTGTATTTTCCATATGTAAATTCAGTTTTACGATCCATACCTAATTCTGTGTGTGTGTCAAAATTGCCGTTTTACATACGATTCATAATTTTTGCGTTCAAGCGTATGTCCGTATGACATAACCTCTAAATGTAAACAACAGCTGATATAATTTGTGAATTTACAAAAATTTGTTCTTAAAAATAAAGTTATATATTTTATATATTTTTTAATTGTTAATTGTTTCAATATTAATCTTTATAATTTACTCTGTTTTTCTTTCGCCACAAGCAGTGTTGTATTTTCATATGTTTGTCTTGCCAAAATAGAACCTGCTCTAATTGAAAAATTTACATATGTCTTGCAAAATGTGTTGTATATAAACAATGTTTGAAAGGGTTCAATACAAATTACACGTGCGAAAAAAAATAAGAAAAACACGAGCAAAACACGTAGTGTGAACGCAGTTGTTAATAAAAACAAGTAAGAAAATTATAGTCGGTCTAGACCGACTACACGATACCCTATACCATGCGTTTAGAAACCCTATCTCTTAGGCCCGACTAACTGGACATTGAAAATAAGCAAAAACCAAATTTGAGTTGGATTTTTATTAATTTTTTTGGCTGCAGATATGAAAAAGTTCATATCGGATGCTATATCTATAAAGGGACTAGGTCCAAAAATGGACCGATCCTGATCATGTTTGGTAAAGTCTCTTGTATTTTGCAAAAATATGTACAAACAAAATTTGAGAAGAATCAGTGCAATATTTTTGTTTTTTAATAGATTTAAGTGAAGATCGGGAAGCAGCTCTATATGGGGTCAAAGGGATCATTTTTGGACTACTCATTAGTGGATGTAATGAACGCATACAAACCCAATTTGAGTAAGATCTATATGACAATTTGGATCTTATGGCAATTTATGTCGATTTCATATGGGTAATTTGTATGGGGGCTAGGTCTGAACATGGACCGATTCCCACCAATTTCAATAGCGTTCATCCCATGGCCGATAAAAGCTTATATACCAAATTTCATCAAAATATATTCATATTTGCGACCTGCAGTTTGATTACAAGCTTTACATGGACACACAGACGGTCGGACATTGTTAAATCAACTCAGAAAGTGATTCTGATTCGATCGGTATAATTAAAGATGGGTCTAGGTCAAATATTTTTGGTTGTTACAAACAGCAGCACAAAGTCATTATACCCAAACCACATAGTGGTATAGGGTATAAAAACAATGTAAATTTAGCAAAAAAAACAAGTAAGAAAATTATAGTCGGTCTAGACCGACTATACGATACCCTATACCATGCGTTTAGAGACCCGATCTCTTAGGCCCAACTAACTGGACATAGAAAATAAGCAAAAACCAAATTTGAGTGGGATTTTTATTAATTTTTTTGGCTGCAGATATGAAAAGTTCATATCGGATGCTATATCTATATAGGGACTTGGTCCAAAAATGGACCGATCCTGATCATGTTTGGTAAAGTCTCTTGTATTTTGCAAAAATATATACAAACAAAATTTGAGAAGAATCAGTGCAATATTTTTGTTTTTTAATAGATTTAAGTGAAGATCGGGAAGCAGCTCTATATGGGGTCAAAGGGATCATTTTTGGACTACTCATTAATGGATGTAATGAACGCATACAAACCCAATTTGAGTAAGATCTACATATATGACAATTTGGATCTTATGGCAATTTATGTCGATTTCATATGGGTAATTTGTATGGGGGCTAGGTCTGAACATGGACCGATTCTCACCAATTTCAATAGCGTTCATCCCATGGCCGATAAAAGCTTACATACCAAATTTCATCAAAATATATTCATATTTGCGACCTGCAGTTTGATTACAAAGTTTACATGGACACACAGACGGACGGACGGACGGACGGACGGACATTGTTAAATCAACTCAGAAAGTGATTCTGATTCGATCGGTATAATTAAAGATGGGTCTAGGTCAAATATTTTTGGTTGTTACAAACAGCAGCACAAAGTCATTATACCCAAACCACATAGTGGTATAGGGTATAAAAATTTATGTATTAATTTAAAGAGAAAAACACAAAAATACATATACATACATACACATATTAAAGGTGCTATTACACGATGTGTTTTTTACATATGTACTGTCACTTTTTTTATCCGTATGAAATTCCTCATGTCTGTCAAAATTGTCTTTTACATACGATTCATAATTTTTGCTAGCACACGTGCGTATATATTTCCGTATGACATAACCTCTAAATGTAAACAACAGCTGATTTAATTTGTGAATTTACAAAAATTTGTTGTTAAAAAAAAAGGTTATATATTTTTTAATTGTTAATTAGTACTAAACAATTTATTTTTCTTTCAATATTAATCTTTAAAATTTACTCTGTTTTTCTTTCGCCACAAGCAGTGTTGTATTTTCATTTGTTTGTCATGCAAAAATAGAACCTGTTCTAATTGAAAAATGTACATGTGACTTTCCTCATGTATTGTACATAAACAATGTTTCATATGTATCACACGATGTGTACAACTTTTGTTGTGGGAAAATTTGACAGTACATATGTAAAAAACACATCATGTAATAGCACCTTAAATAATACAAATAATATATGTACATACCCTGCAAACATTTTTGAGATTTTTTGGCGATTGCTTGTTTGGCGATGATTACGTGATCCTTCTCAGGGAATACGAATCGCTAACCATCGCCTACGCCTTACAACTAAGCGAAGAGTACGCGAGCGTACACAAGTAAGTCAATTTTTTTTTCTAAAAACACTTAATTCTGACAACAATTTTGATGACGTTGACGATGTGAATCGCGCACCATCGCCTACGCCTTGAAACTAAGCGATGAATACGCGAGCGTACACAAGTAACGGCAAATCTTTCTCACAATAGTCAAAATATTGTGGCATTCTTTATCGTTTTGAGATGAGTCATCAGTGTTTTTTCATAACTTTCGATAGAATTTTTTTGTCTTGTTGTTTTGTTAAGGTAACGGGAAAATAAATATTTGGTTTCAAGGGCAATTAGCAAAATTGTCATTTAAGTTGAGCAAGTGATTTGTGAAGGGTGGGTTTATTCAAATAATTCATATAAATAATATTAAATACATCGGAAATATTAAAAGAAATATTTTAATAGAAGTAAAAGTTGTGATCAGTGAAAGGTGTGGTGTTTAAAAGTTATAAATTAATAAAAATGTTGTCTAACAAAATTTCTTAAATTTTAGAAGTTTGTCAAATGAAATTTATCGGTGCTGAGGAATCACAAATTGGCCGTGTTCTTCAGCAACATTTTGTTCATGCGAAGGATCGACTCGCCAAGAGAAAGGACCACCAATAAATAAAATCTAAATACATACATAAGTATTATTTGAAAAAATGTTAAACATTATTTCAATAATTATATTTTGTCATAAATCTTTTTATACACAGAAAAATGAAATAAAGCATAAAAGCTATGAATGAATTCTAAATTACTAAAAAATAACCATATGTTGTCATTCTTATTTTCATCGCCGGCGATTCAAGAGCGATGCAAAGGCGATTGAAAACGTTTCAGGTACAAAAATGACAATAATATAATTAAAGCTATAAACATTCTCAAACGCAGTAAATTCGTCCACTAATCGCCGTCGAGTTATTGCTTTTAGGTACACATCGCGAATGCAAAGCGATCATGCAAACATTTTCGATCGCCAAATAATCGCTCGCGAATCTCCGATAAGATGTCTAAAATCGCGGCGAGCAATCGCGTGCGATCTAAAAGTTATCTTCAGGCGATTCGCGAAAACGATCGCCTGTGTGCCTGATGCGACTCGCCAATGGGGATTCGCCAGCGAATCAGTATTAGAGAGTCCCTACGAATCAATATTCGCAAATCGCCTACGAATCAATATTCGCAAATCGCCTACGAATCAATATTAGCAAATCGCATACGAATCACTATTCGCGAGCCGCCGGCAAATCGCTTCTGGCAAATCGCCTACGAATACGTATTCGCGAATCGCCGGCGGAACCTCAATGGCGAATCGCATCAGGCACACAAGCGATCGTTTTCGCGAATCGCTTGAAGATAACTTTTAGATCGCACGCGATTGCTCGCCGCGATATTAGACATCTTATCGGAGATTCGCGAGCGATGATTTGGCGATCGAAAATGTTTGCAGGGTATATTCTATATACATATGTAAATATATCCATAATAACTGCATGTTAGAAATAAATCGGTATCTTATTTTATTTACATACATAAAATTCTGCAATAGTTTGTTGTGGGGAAAATACATTTCTTTTGCATTAACAGAGTGTCACTTCATTTTGCTCAGCGTGACTATGCCAAAGTAGATGGCGCCACAATTTTTGTTTGTTCTAATTAGATTTTTATTTTAACATGAATGTCAATATTTTCAACTAGATATCATACAGAACAATGATAAGAGTATACACGGGCTGGTTTTTTATTTCATATGTTTTTTTTCATTATTCTTTTACAAATAGAACATAAGTTTGGCATATTAACTTTTTGTTGTCTTTATAAAATACAGTTACCGAGTTCATCAATGAGTTTTTTTGCTTTCAAAACAGTTCTACATAGTTATATGGAACTATTATTCTGCTTTACCTACAAAATATCTGATTACATCTAATTTTTAAAAATTGCTTATAATTACTAAAGCATTATTATTCACATATATACAAAATTGCACTTTTTAAATTTTCCATTCAAATTTAAGAATATATCAATTCTAAAAACTGGAATAAAAATTTCAAATTATATATTAGAAAATATTAATTGAATTTCAGAAAATCATATCAAAACGTCGGAAATAATAATCTTAAATTTAGAAGACATCAATTGCATCTTTAATATATAAATTTTATTCGTTAAAACAAATTGAAATTGCAAAAAAAAAACACCAAATACCTGTGAAATCGCGAATAAACGGCCCTATATGAAGAAGAAAAAAGTGTTGTTTCACCAAGACAATGCACCGTGTCACATATCATTGAAAACAATGGCAAAAATGCATGAATAGGGCTTCGAATTGCTTCCGCACCCACCGTATTCTCCAGAGCTGGCCCCCAGTGACTATTTCCTGTTCTCAGACCTCAAGAGGATGCTCGCTGGGAAGAAATTTAAGACCGATGAAGAAGTAATCGCCGAAACAGAGGCCTATTTTGAGGCTAAAGACAAATCGTACTACAGAAATGGTATCGAAAAGTTAGAAGATCGTTATAATCGCAGTATCGCCCTCGAAGGCATCTATGTTGAAAAATAAAATTGAATTTTGCCAAAAAAAATGATTTATTTCTTTGTAATGTAGAAGACTTTTCAGCCCAACTGTTATGTTTACATTTAAAAAATGTTTACGTTTAAAAAAAATATTGCCATTCAGGAAAAATTAATAGCTTTTCAGTACCGCGATTCAGTAACTTCTTTTAACGATAGTCGAATCGTTAAAAAATAGCAAAATTATCAGTAAAATTTTTAAATTATATTCGCTATTGTTAAAGTCAGCTGTTGTTGTTATTTAAACGACAACCATTTTTGTGTTGTTTATTCAATCGATAAAAACTTAAATTTTTAGTTTGAAATGTCGTCATACATAAATAAAAATCATGAAATAGTGAAAATATTTTGCTTTTATTAAAAAATCTTTTTTATATAAATAAAAAAATTAAATAGCATATTCAATTCATTATTTAATTTTTAAATATATAAACAGAAATATTAGTTAAAAAAATAAAGATATTAAACATAAACATAAAATCATCGTGTCAAACACGAAGTAATTTGTTTTTTTCTATTCTTTGTGTTTTTCGCTTATTTTGACAGAGATGCCACTCGTTTACAATTTAAATAAATAGAAAAATAGATTTGTCGACTGTCGTTAAGATGTATGTACTTAGTGAATCACTTAATCCTTAGTGCAAACAACAATAGCTGTCGATAAATTTTGCGATTGTCGGATCGTTGAAATTTACAGAATCACACTACAGAAAACATTAATTTAAATTCAATGAATTTTAGAAAACGTCAAATGATGTTTAAGAATTGCGAACATAAAAACTGTTACTTAAATAAACGCAATTTGATGAGAATGTTATTTTTTATATATAAATTTTCACAATTTTTTTTGGATGAAAATTTGAAGTTTTTCAGAGAATAAAGAGAACAAATTATTTTATTTAAAATGTTTGGGACATTTGGTTTTTTGCGTTTGGCATCCCTAATTTGATTATTTGTTATTATAAATTTATTCTCGATGTTTTCCAAATATGGCAATAGTTTAATAAAAAAATTGAGAGAGTTTTTTTTTTGGTTATTATTTTGTTACTCCATCCGACCTATATGGCCGCAATGAAGAAATATTTGGCCAGTTAAAAGAAACTATACAGCCATCTCAAATTAGCGCGAGTTAATGCATATAGCCACCCTACACAACCACTACCTTTGCAATGGAGGTTAGGGCGAGCTATTTAATTAGCAAAAACTAAATTAAACGGGAAGTTATGTCATATAACCGGAAACGCATGCATATAGGTATATAACCTAAATGCATGCCGATCAGCAACCACGATGACCAAAAAGCAAACACCGAAATAAATCCGAAATAATAAAAAAGACGAAAACCTACCCAAAGAATTTTCTGAAATAATTTGGTATTAAGTTTAACAAATTGTTTACTTTTTCCAATATTTTGTTTACATTTATTATCAATACTCAAACCGAGGTGGAGGGTATCAAAGATTCGGCACAGCCGAACTTAACACTCTTGTTTTCATTTATTATTAAATCTTTCTTCCAGATATTAATATCTTTGCAAAATTTATTACTAAGATACCTCAACCTAATCAACTAAGTCCAAAAAGTTTATTTTTCTTCCCCATGTGTGTCCTCCAAAAGAAAGTAACTCCCGAGCTAGGGTATGGGAAACCACTAGTGTGAAAATATATTTGTTTGAAAAATTTTGTATCTAATCTAAAACAGTAAAAAATGTTCAGGCCCATTGTATTTTTTCTTAGACTTTGATTATTTTTTCTTCAATATTGAAATTATCGAGGCAGAAGATAATCCTCAAAGCTGAACGCCACATCACAAAATTGGGTTTATCACAGTCTTATATAAAAGAAGGTTACAATCTAATACGATGGCAGAAATATTTCTAAGAAGCCAGTGCAGTTGAACAGATTTCAGGATAATTAGCGTTAATTTAGACTTAACATTGTGAGACAATGTTAGACTATGATCAAAGCGAATGCCAAGATATTTCACGTGGCTATATTCAGGGATATTGACATTGTTTTTTAAAAATGTAGCATAATTTTTTCCCCTTTGAGTAAATGTAACTAAAACGCACTTTGTTGAACTAATCTTTATCCTCCATGTATCCAGCGAATTCTGAAGTTCATGAAAATGAGAGTGTATGCAGAAGCGGTCCCTTTTCTACAAAAAGAATCTACGTCTTTTGATGGATCTTGGAAGGATATATCACAGCATTCGCTATCGAAATTTTTCGATCGAAATTGTTTTTTATTTTACAAAATAAAATACTAAGAATAATTTTACTCGGACACAGTTAACGACTTACAGTTATGAGTAAAAGTGAAACGAGGGCTGATGTTTGTCTTTCTTCTCTAAATAATAAACCAAACAAGTAAGAAAATTATAGTCGGTCTAGACCGACTATATGATACCTTATACCATGGTTTAGAGACTCTATCTCTTCGGTCCAACTATGCACATGGGGTTTATTTTTGGACAACTGATAAATGAATGTAATGAACACACACAAACCCAATTTGACCGAGATCTATATGATAATTTGGATCTTATGGCAATTTAAGTCGATTTCATAGGGGTCATTTGTATGGGGACTAGGTCTGAACAAGGACCGAATTTCACAATTTTTAACAGGATTCATCCTATGGCCGACAAAAGCTTATATACTAAATTTCATTAAAATATATTCATATTGGCGACCTGTTGTTTCATTACAAGGTTTACATGGACACACAGACGGACGGACGGACGGACATCGCTAAATCGTCTCAAGATGTGATTCTGAGTCGATCAGTATAATAAAAGATGGGTCTAGGTGAAATATTTTTGGTTGTTGCAAACAGCAGCACAAAGTCATTATACCCAAACCACATAGTGGTATAGAGTATAAATATGGAATTTCGATTGATATTACTCGATATCTAATGCGGTGATTTGGCCCCTGATGTCTTTGCTTGGATTAAGAATTGTTACTATGTCAAACATTTTACATGACGATAAATGATATCCAATACATGAGCTCGAAAAGTTATAGCATTTGACGATATAAGAACGAAATTTCTTAGGTGAGAATACAATGTCATATGATCTAACAGCAGATCTAGTGAAGATAACTCTGAAAATTATTTACGTTTGATAGTTCTCACAACGGCATAGTTAATACGATCGGACATCGTATTGAAGGCTAAAGTATATCGGTTGACCTCTAAATATGACATCCAATCTATTGTATAATAAGGCACTAAGCAATTATTTTACCTTATGATTACAAAGTCGTGAACCACAAAAGGTGTGCTTTGTATTTTAATCGCCACCCATATTGTTGAAAAATTCAATAAACTGAGCTTGTTTAATATTTAACCTCGAAGGGAAGATATTAAGGCTATAACAATATTATGATCGAGGAGAGCGATTGATGTTGCCTGGATGTGATGTTCTCCATATTTTGATATTGGAAAATGCCTTACGGCATTGCATATAATTCCCACAGTTCTTAGGGGTGAAATAGGTTTCGAGTTTAAACTTCGATCCCAGGGTAGAGCATCCTCGCCTGTTTAAGAGTAGAAAAAATTATTTTTCAAAAACCAATTTGCGGTAACAACAAAAACCATTTTGTGAGATATCAATAGTGTTGAGTTATAGCTGAAAAACTAAGCAAACAAACATAAAAATAAGGGTAAAAATATGAAATGCTTGAGAACGCAAAACCATTTGGATGTTTTACTAAACTAGCCTAGTGCCTTTACCCTTAGCAGGTTGTAATTTAAAATCATCAAAATCGCCTGAATAGGTCTTGAGATTTCAATGAAAATATTAAAAAAAAACACATCCAAAAATTCTTGTTATTGCTATTATTCTTAATTTTGAAATTTGTGTGTCATATTTGTGTGTCATAGTTGTTGTCATTGAGTTTGTAGTATGTATTTGCTTAATGATTGTGTAAATATCATTGTACCCCAAGTGTCATATTAATTTAGGCTGTTCTTGCCATACTATTCTTTATGTTATATCGAAATAAATCCATCAAATCACCAATATGAAAGAAAAATAATAATAATTAAAAAGTACATTTTCTTAAAGAAGTTCCTAGTTATCTAAAAAAATGAATAGCTACTCATAGATTTAAAAAAAATCACTTTAGATGCAAGCAGTTTTTCCTTTACAAAATATCCAATTTGAAAACATTTCCAATATTCCTAGTTTATAATTGTTGTATAAAATTTTTCATGTTTTGATAAATTCAATATATTTCTTTTGTAGAAAAACTCTCAGATTAGACATTTTAAATATATTTCGTTTATTGGTTGTTCTTTAATATTTGTCAGAATCTAATATTTTTCTATAGAATAACGGCATATCTAACAAAGCTTAAGACAAGTTAAAAAAAATGGTCTCGCGTAGACTTTACAAAAATACAATTCTGTAGGGATTGCAACTTTAAAACAGTATAATCAGTGCTATTTTTCTGCCGGAACGCACCGAAACGACGTTCCGGAAGCTCTTTTCAGAAAATACATAAACCGGAACTTAGTTCCGGGACCTATTTTTCTATTTTTAATGTTTTAAATGTTAAAAAAATTACCTATCAAATTTTTTTTAAATTTTCACTTTTAAAAATTATAAAGTTAAAAATCATAGAAAAGTCCTAAAAAATAATTCAATCGAGTAGGCGGTTGTTCATATGTACATTTTTAATGATCTCAGTTAATTTGAATTCTATTTAATTTGTAGTCCTAAAAAAATAATTCAACCGAGTAGGCGGTTGTTCATATGTATATTTTTAATGATCCCAATTAATTTGAAGTTTATATAATAGTTCTCTTTTAAATTCCTTATGGACAACATGAACAAAATTACAAGTTTTATTTTTAATATGTTTGGCCAGATATTTTTTCTTTGTTGTATTATTGATGAGCTAATTTGACCTGATTCCTTTAAAAGTAAATTAAAAATGCATTTTTAATTTCTTCTTTCCCAACGTTTCGTAGATATTTTGTCTACTTTATCAAGGGAACGTCTATTTAATTAAATAAAAACATTATTTTTACAATATTCACATCAATGACAAACCATAATAAGTTTTTACTTACAAATTATTTCTATATTGATCTAAATCTTTACATTTATAAATGGAACATAAATATATTTTTATAGAAAAACACAAAAACATATATAACCACAAATTTAACATTTAAAAAAACAGATTACATAGCATGAACTAATGTTGTTGGTGTCTTCTTTTAAGTTCATTGTCTTGTTTATATTTTGTTGTATTCGTAAGCTCTCAATGGTGTATCTATTTTTTTCAATATGTTCCCTATCTAATATTTTGACTTTTTCAAAATCAGCTGTGTGTCCAGTATTTAATATATGCTGTGATAGTGCTGTTGTTTCTTTCTTTTTCGTTATGTCCATTTTATGTTCTCTAAGTCTTGTTTCTAGGGTTCTCTTCGTTGTACCTATGTAAATTTGTTCACAGCTTTCGTCGTTGTTCCCTTTACATTGAATTTCATAAACAACATTGCTTTGTTGTTCTTTTTCAATTGGCGCTTTTATATTTGAGAAAATTGTGCTGAAAATGTTTTTGGACTCTATTGTTGTTTTTATGTTATTGCTGTCAGTTAAACCAGGAACATATTTTACACTGTAAAATTTTTTGCTTTTATTGGAGTTTTGGGTTTTGTTCAGATTAGTATTTTTATGTCTAATTTTTGTTGATACGTTTTCTATTAATTTATAAATAAGTTTTTGTGGAAAACTGTTATTTTTTAGTATTGTAACTATTTTTTGTTTGTTTCGGGTATAAAATTGATCGTCACATATATTAAAAATTCTTGCTATGAATCCTTGAGCTGTGTTAATTATCTTTTTGGTTGTGTTGAATGAAAATTCATCAACCTACCAGATGCAGTATCTTTTGCATACCAATCAAAAATAATTTTGTTGTCAATGTGGTGGAGTTCCATATCCAGGTATGCAATTTTTTTGTTACATTCCATTTCCATTGTGAATTGAATATTGGGGTGATAATTATTCAGAGTTGATAATATTTTTTCTCGGTCGTCTAAGTTGATTATAGCCAATATGTCATCTACATATTTTATTATGTATTTTATATAAATATTTTTCTTTTTCAATTCATTGATCGCATTGTCAAGTAAACAGTCAAGTATTATGTCGGCTATCGTTGGATTTTTTTCAAATTCAAACAAAAGACCGCGAAAAACAGAAGACAAACCCGAATATATTCAAACTGAAACAAAGAAGGTAACACTTTATTCTCATTGTGACACAACGTTACCTTCTACATCTTCCTCTACTTCTACATGCAATGACTGGCCAGATTGTTGGACGTTGGAGTAAAAGAATGAGTTTACCAGGAAATATGACTGGCTTACTATTGAATGTAAGAAATTTGGCTGTAATATATGCAAAAAATCGGAAGTCTTAATATTGAGAAAGAATCTGGTATGCGAATTAGTAAAGAATGGGTCAACAATGAAGTAACCAGTAACGGTGAAAACCGAACTCCACAATTAACATCTTTGAGAAAAACAATTTTTGAGCACAAGGAAAGCGCAGGTCACAAAGCTGCACCAAGGTAGTTACGGAGGCCGAAAAAGAAACTCTTCCAAATATTCTACAAAAAAACTTGGTTGTTGAAAAGGAAATAACCTCTCATGTTTTTCGGACTGCATACAAGGTTGCAAAAGAAAATCAATCTTTTCATAATTTTGAAATGGAAATAGATTTACAAGAACTTAACGGTATAAATATGGGCAGAATTTTGCATTCCCCAAATGCTTGCAGATATATTATTACTCATATCAGCACCGAAATGAGAATATCTTTGTGGCCAAAATAATTAGTTCCATGAGTAAAATATCAATAATTATCGACGAGTCTACAACTTTTAGCAAAAAATCAACATTAATAATTTACGTTAGAGTGTGCCTTGCTAACCATGAAATGAGTTCTCCTGTTAATCTTTATTTAGATTTGATAGAACTCCAAAGTACTGCTGCAAATGGAATATTCCAGGCCTTACTAGAATGTTTACAATCGTATGGAATAACGAAAATATTAATGACATATTTGGTGAGTGTGGCATGCGATGGTACAGCGGTAATGCTAGGACGAAAGAGAGGAGTCTGTAAATTATTAAGAGATGAATTTCCGTCAATCATTATCTGGCCCTGTGCCAATCATAGGCTGGAGTTAGCAGTGGCTGATACTTTGAAAGCTTTATCAATAATACACAGGTTTAAATCATTTATTGATAAACTATACGTTATCTACCATGCATCTCCGAAGAATAGCAGGGAATTACATGATGGTGCATAATTGTTAGAAATTCAGCTTCTGAAAATTGGTAGAGTTTTGAGCACTCGATGGGTGGCATAAAGTTTTCGTTCCGTTTCTGCTGTATGGGAAAATTTTTCTGCATTGGTTCGACACTTTAGAGAAGCAGAAAATGATCTTACAAGAGATAAGAAAGATCGTTGCATGTACCAGGGCATGCAAAGAAAGATTACATCAATCGAATTTATTTTGGATTTGGAATTGATGTGTGATGCTCCTCAGGAATTGTCTGAATTAAGTCTGGAGCTGCAAGATCGAAATATTAATCTTTACCAGGCGGATGTAAAGATTAAGTCGCTCGTTCAAATTTTCGAAGAAAGACGTATCGTGCCAGGAACATATTGCAAACACGCAGTCATAGCCAGTAATAATTTAACCTTTGAGGGGATTGAGCTACACAAAAATAATGAGAAAAATGAACCTGCTATCGATCCAAATACATTTTACGGTGAACTGTCAAGATCTATCGAAGAACGACTTCTAAGTGATGATGACACTAAATTTATTAATTGAACTCGTATTTTATATCCAAATAATTGGCCAGAAAACCCACCGCTCACATTTGGAGAAGAGCAAATACGAAATTTGGCACAAAGACTACAAATAAATGAAAGAGAAGCAGTCCGTGGATTTCGAGACTATTTAAGTCACAAAATTTTACCGAATAATTTAATGTTATTAAAAAATGCGCTGGATAAGATACCGATTTCTTCAAGTGAATGCGAACGTGGCTTTTCTCAAACGAATCTCATCTGGAAAAGCATCCCTTCTCACAAAGACTGTTTCATCGCTTCTTTTTTGCGTATTGTTGGACCACCGCTTCATCTTTTTCACCCTACTAAATATGTTGAATCATGGATCGTCAAAGGACATCATTCTGCTCTCAGCACTCAGAGTAAGGAGCGAAGAAGGGATGCTGATCATAATGCAAATATGCTGTGTGTGTGGAATTTTTTGTAATTTTTCGTATATTTTTTTTTTTTTTTTTGTGATTTATGTTTTTGATTATTTTTGTTTATAATATTTGAATATATTTACGCTGATCCCTGACTCACTGGCTGACTGACTGAGAGACTGATTGATTCTATAACGCTGAAATAATACACACACATAGCACTCTCTACAAAGCTATGCGAAATACTCAAACAAAATTTTATCTCTCATATTTTTTCTTTGTTACCGACCAGTGCTGCTAATAAAATCTTCTGAAAATCGACACTCTTGGAAACTAAATCGCCAAAATCGACATTTTTAAAAGAAGAAATTGTCAAGAAAATTTTACCGCTTATAAAATATTACAAAAGGAAACAATTAAATTTATTTATATCATTCATATTATGAATATTATTACAGCATTGGTTATTTCTATATATAAAAATGTATTAGTGATGAAATTTCAACGAAAAAAATTTAACATAGCAATCAACTAAATAATTTTATTGATATGTATCTATAGCTGAAACATATAATATAAGTAGGTTCAAAGTATTGCCGCAACTAAAACTTAAATCTTAAATGGAGATGTTATTCCAGGTATTTCCGTTTTGAAACGATTTGACCCAGAATTAAATCTATACATATTTATTTTGTAATTTACATTTACACTGAACAAAAACTATCAACTTTCGATAAAAAACCCATTAATTGTTAACCCTTGAAATCGTAATTTTTACACTACTGAAAATTTTAAGTTTTCAATCATCATTTTAACAAATTTAACAAATCATTTTAATAAATTGAAAAATCGTCGAAATTACAATAAGTTGTCAAAATTGGCAGCACTGCTAACGACAATAGCACTATATATGCAGATTTCGTGTTACATATGGAATAAGTTGAACGCAAAAATGCATGAAAATAACTAACATCTATTCAAATTCTTCTTTAAATTCCCTTTGTTGTCAATGAAAAAATTGTGAAAAAAAGTAATGAATGAAAGTTTAAACATTTTTATTTTTCTCATTTTACGTTGTCTGATATGCATACATACTTCTTTTATCAAACTAAACTTTTCCGTTTGTCTGTTTTGTTTTTCATCTTAAAATTGCTTTGTATTGTTAGGAGTGCTTTCGCTCAGGTTCTCTGATGGCCAGCACTTAACAAAGAGTATGCTTTTTTTGATAAATATTTGAGAAAAAAGAGATCTTCAATGTGGATTTTGTTGTTGTCCAACGTGTGATTTCGTTTAAAGGTTTATATTGAAAAGCACTTGAAAAATAGTGCAATATTAATGCCGTTTTCTTTTCTGACAAAAAATGTCGCATTTTATTTGCACTTTTTTCGAAAAGAGCATTTTTTTTTTATACTCTAAATTTAGACTAACCTAATTTTATATATCAATCGAAAGGCCTCAAAGTGCTGTGTTCATAAAAAATTTTGATTATTATCCTCTTTGAAGTCATGGGGTGAAAATATTCAAAGAAGGAGAACAATGCGGAAATATTCTCACACTACGACCTGAAAGAAGTCAATGGCTACAATTTTTTGCGATTTACGAGCGCTGGACTTTGAGACCTTTCGATTGATGTATAAAATAAGGTTGCTCTTAATTTAGAATATATAAAAAATACACTTTTTGAAAAAAGTGCAAATAAAATGCGACATTTTTTGTCAGAAAAGAAAACGGCATAAGTGTAAAATTTAAATTATTCTTACTTTGCATAATTAAATTACATTGTAATTTCAGAAGAGAGGTGGGAAAATAATTTTTTTTCACTCGTAATATTAATTTTTGCATTATTTGCTTTCAAAAAATTTTGACAAACATAAATTACGTGAATAGGTACATTTCTGTGGTCACAAGCGATAACCACCTAAGTCGACTTAAGAACGATTTGAGTTAAGTATGCTATCATATTCTACAAAAAACGCTTTATATTTCTGTGAAATCCCCATTTCTCTAACACTCTTTATTAAAAAGTTATTAATGAAAACATACCGACCTAAGTCGTAATGAAGCCCCATTGTATTTATACAAAAAGTTATTTTTCTCGAAAGCATGACTTCGACTTAGGCGGTTAATGCTTGTGACCACAGATTTAAGATTTTAATTTGAATAATTTATTGAAATTATCATGGAAGAATTAAAGGCGATTTGGAATAAATAGTTTTTTTTTTTTAAGTAAAACTAATACGCCCTTATTTTTTATTATTTTTTTTTTTTTTGGATTTATAGATAACTTTGCAAAAAATGTAGTTCTCTTTTTTCAGTTTACATGTATGATGAGATATGAAATATTTTTTTCTCTTTTGTGTAGGTGTATTGGTTGTGTGCACTTTCTTAAAGGTGGTAGGTTTTAAAACCTTTTTTTGCATATATCTTTCTGAATGCACAACATGTTGGGAGGTTGTGTCAAAATTTTAAGTAAATCAGATCAAAACTTAAGAAGATACAGCGTTTCCAGCGACCGGCCTCATACACTATATAGTATATAAATCAGTTTTTAAAAAACTAAACCGATTTTCTCGCAAATAAATGTTCGAAGACCGTGAACAACATAACTCAAAATCTACTTAACCGATTCTTTTGAAATTTTAGACATTATATCTACACATAAATCATCAGGTAACCACGAAGTTTTTTTTTAAATTCCATTTTGTTCCCCATTTCTTAACAACAAATTCCCGAAATTGTATAGCAAAAATCGTTTTTCACTTCAAAATGCTGCCAAAAAAAAAAAATGAAAAAACTCTTCCTCACTACATCAGGAAACATGTCACCTTTGAAACGCATTTCGACTTTTTTATTTCACTTGATCCGGTAACGGGTTATGATATCACGGACTTAATTACTAAAATTTTTAATTGAAAATTTTTTCAAAGATTCTTCAAATGTTATGCTATAACGTGTATATGAAATAAGTAATCCAACATTATTCATATCGTCAAAAAAGAATTATGAAAATACGACTTTTTTTAACATTTAAAACCTTACCCCACCCCCCTCCTTAAGACACTTTTAGGAACCTTGCTCTAAAACGTTTTTTTCTATGCTATTCTATTTTTTCTACAATAAAATGGAGTTCGGTTATAACGACCTCGGCGGGACCGGCCAAATTTGTTCGTAATAGACTAAGGTTGTTATAACCGTAGTATTTTTTTGGTTTGTCCGAAAGGTTTAAAAACTTTTTTTAGTTGAATAAGTTTATTTATTTTGATGCATTTTAAAAAGTTATAAAACATAAATTAAATTATTAAAAAGATATGTACATATTAATAGTTTGTCTTAATAAGACTAAAATTACCGAGTTTCTATCAAAATAAAATATTTTTTTAAAATCATATAATATTAAAAACTCCTTATGTAAAGAAGCAGAAAGTATAAAGCAAAGGTTGGCTACTGGCAAAGTTTTGCGAAAATAAGTACATGTACATAAAAGGACCTTTTACAAAACTTCATTTGAAAATCGAAGTTTTTGTTTTGTATTTTCTACAATTGTTTTCGATTTTTTTTTCTTTTTTTTTAAATAAATTTTAAAAACATTAAAATTAATTTGTTTTAAATATATAAAATATGTATAGGAAAATTCTGAAATGGAAAAAAAAAATTTGTTTGTTAAAGTCAAAATAAACGGGCGCCTAGGCGCCACACAATCAAATAGTGTTTTGAATTAAAAACAAGTGAGAAAATTATAGTCGGTCTAGACCGACTATACGATACCCTATACCATGCGTTTAGAGACCCTATCTCTTAGGCCCAACTAACTGGACATAGAAAATAAGCAAAAACCAAATTTGAGTGGGATTTTTATTAATTTTTTTGACTGCAGATATGAAAAAGTTCATATCGGATGCTATATGTATATAGGGACTTGGTCCAAAAATGGACCGATCCTGATCATGTTTGGTAAAGTCTCTTGTATTTTGCAAAAATATATACAAACAAAATTTGCGAAGAATCAGTGCAATATTTTTGTTTTTTAATAGATTTAAGTGAAGATCGGGAAGCAGCTCTATATGGGGTCAAAGGGATCATTTTTGGACTACTCATTAATGGATGTAATGAACGCATACAAACCCAATTTGAGTAAGATCTATATGACAATTTGGATCTTATGGCAATTTATGTCGATTTCATATGGGTAATTTGTATGGGGGCTAGGTCTGAACATGGACGGATTCTCACCAATTTCAATAGCGTTCATCCCATAGCCGATAAAAGCTTATATACTAAATTTCATCAAAATATATTCATATTTGCGACCAGCAGTTTGATTACAAGGTTTACATGGACACACGGACGGACGGACGGACATTGTTAAATCAACTCAGAAAGTGATTCTGATTCGATCGGTATAATTAAAGATGGGTCTAGGTCAAATATTTTTGGTTGTTACAAACAGCAGCACAAAGTCATTATACCCAAACCACATAGTGATATAGGGTATAAAAACTGTATACTTCATTATTATGCCCTTTTATAAAAAAAGTTAAGGTAAATATTTAGTAAAACTTGCGTTCCGGAACCTATTTTTTTAGAAAAATAGCACTGAGTATAATATACATATAATACATATAATCTCTAACACTCATGTTATTGTTAGTAACCCAATCAATAATTTGAAAGATAACTTGATAACAGATTAAAAATTAAAAATTAAAAATTAAAAATTAAAAAATAAAAATTAAAAATTAAAAATTAAAAATTAAAAATGAAAAATTAAAAATTAAAAATTAAAAATTAAAAAATTAAAAATTAAAAATTAAAAATTAAAAATTAAAAATTAAAAATAAAAAATTAAAAACTAAAAATTAAAAATTAAAAATTAAAAATTAAAAATTAAAAATTAAAAATTAAAAATTAAAAATTAAAAATTAAAAATTAAAAATTAAAAATTAAATATTAGAAATTAGAAACTAAAAATTAAGAATTTAAAATTAAAAAATACTAGCTAATACAGATAAAAATATTTTAAAATTTGCTTTTTCTTAATATTAATATTTGGAAATTTTTAGCCAAGAATCAGTTGATTTTTTTTTAATTATCATGAAATATCTCAAAACTTTCTTATAGGGATCAAACTTTGAGTGTTATAACGCTGGATGCGTTATATAATAGTTTTCTACTCTAGTAAAAGAAAAATAATGTCATTTTTCAATTAGTAACGAATTCTTTCTATAGAAGACACGATCATTGTTTTTTATAACATGTAATTATAATGGAAACTGGCCAACAAGAAAAGCAATTAACTTTAAATTTAATTGATATTCGAAATTTAAATTTCAGTACCGACAACAGTTTTAAAGTGGTAGCCGTACCGAATATTGGCTGTAATATTGAGTTTAAGATGCATGTGGAGGGTATCAAAGATTCGGCCCAGCCGAATTTATCACTCTTACTTGTTATTTTTAATTTTAGAAAATGGCTTTAAACATAATGTAAATTTTCAGAAAAGGATTCGATGTTATGTTCATCACTATTTTCCATTAATTGTTCTGATATTTATTTTTGCTACAAATTTGTAGGATAGTAAAAACAACGCGAACAAATGTTTATTTTTGTATTAAATTATCGCTGTATCTTAAAGTTAAGATATTACGAGACAATTTAGACAAAAATTACTGGACATTTTACTAATATAGGTATGCCAAAAAATAACTGCCAAATTTTTATTCAAGACTAATTTTAAACTTTTTTTTGCTCTCAAAACATTGCAAAGTTGATCCCTTATTTTTACTTGGGGTATTATAACGCTGGTCTTTGGTCGATTCCTCTAATGCTCTAACAATTGAAAGATGGATGTTAATTCTTTGTTTAAAATCCAAAATTGATTTAATAACACAAAAAGCAATTGGTAAGAAATTATAATAAATACTGATCAAAAGAGAAAATCGATCAACTTTAAATTTAAGTGGTATTAGAATTTAAAAATTTATTATCGGTAACTATATTTAAATGGTAACCGTACCCAACAGTGGTTACAATATTGAGTTTAAGTCACAGATGGAGGGTATCACCAGAAATTAACACACCAATGTGCAGAGGGTATACATAAATAAGTTTGTCATTCCGTTTGTAATAATTAGAAAAAATTTGGACCCCATAAAATATATATATATTCATTATCCTTATAACAAGCGGAGTTAATATACCAATATGCCCGTCTTTCTGTCTATGGATATCACGATCACGCACCCAATAGGTCAGCTGAGTAGCTCGCCTTTAGC
Organism: Cordilura impudica; assembly: GCA_963682025.1. NCBI lineage: Eukaryota > Metazoa > Arthropoda > Insecta > Diptera > Scathophagidae > Cordilura > Cordilura impudica. The sequence continues at coordinate 243,568,812 of OY821517.1, read as the reverse complement.
GAAAATGAATCATTGACATCCTGAGCAGGTTGCGAATTTAAATCGTCAAAATCGGTTTAGTAGACTTCACTTTTCTATGTTGTTCTTGTTATAGTTGTAATTCAGAATTCTTATGCCTTCCACACTACTGTGCAGAGGCTATATAATGATAAGTCATGGTTTTTATAATACATATTCTATGAAGAGGCTATATATAAGTTTGTCATTCCGGATGTAACGCTTCGTATTTTAATTTCATGATCTTTATAGGAACTCGAGTCGATGTAGAGATTTCCTTCTGTTTGTTGTTATCTGCAGCTGATTTGTACTTAAAATGGGATATATCGGGTATCATTTTCTGTTTGAATATTTGTTTTCTTGCATAAAAATGGTCACAAAAAATTCACAAAAAATAAAAAAACGTCCTATTGAATTCAACTATGGTAATAATAATGAAGATATACTTAACCTTCATCTACTGCTCAAAAAAACTTACGTTGACTCCCCTCGTGTGTCAATTTTGATACATATGGGAATTCAGTACATTTTTGTTAAAATTTTCAAAATTGATGTTGGCAAAGCATATTTTATTAAAACTTTATTAAGTTAACAAATTAATGAAAGTAATATATATTTCTATTGGCATTATTTAAATTTATGTAAGGAAAAAATTGGCATTTCATAGTAGCTTTTCTTCAATACACTTTACACAAACGTTTCGATTCTGTTCCTTCTTACAGGCTGATTTTGCACAAAAGCAACAAATATTTCCATATAAGTTATTTTTGGTGTCAGAGTTACTCTCATAGCAAAGATGACACCGTGCTCTACCTCTTATTAGTGGTGGGACGCTCTTTGCTCTTTTTGGTGGATTTTGACATGTTGATGTTGAAGGAACATCTGCAGAAATATTCAAATGCAAACTCGATGATGATGCAGATCTTGGTGTATTTTTTCTAGCTGCTATGTATGGTTTCGCAAGGATAATCCAAGCTCACGGAGAAAATTTCTTCTTATTGTGGTTTTTTGAGTTGTTTGCCAATTTGTATGAATTTCTTTGAATATTATTAGCGCGTTCAAGGCGGAAATGTCGATCATATTTGGAAATACCGCCACCGGCCATCTATTAGTTTTTCGTTTGCAACTATAGCATGATAGCATCTTATCAACAGTGTCCACACCGCCTATATTGTACAAAAAAATACAAAAGTTGAATGAACTGTAATGTATTCGCAAGAATTTTATTTGAACAAACATTTTGTTTTGTTATTGTACTCTATAATTGATGGAAGCTTTTTTACCCCAGATACAATTTCATTAGACTTATGAAGTGTGCTCTGCAGTATAGTGCACTTATTTTTTCTACCGATGTATGAAACAAGGGCTGTATTGCCAGTGAATGCAAATGTTGATTGGTATAAGGGAAGTTTCTTACATTGGAGAAGTTTTGGTGGAATGCTTCTTTTGTTTTTCGCATGGTTCCTACCATTGTTATCCCTTTAGACAACAATTTTTGACCAAGGTCATACGAAGAAAAAAAATTGTCCATGGTAACATTATGTCCTTTCAAGCCCTCAACGAGGTCCAAGACAACACGCTCACCTTGTCTTTGTTCCCGTGGACTGGCATCACTTGGCTTTCCCAAGTAAGGCTGTATTTTCCAGACATAACAAGTGTCAGAACAAACGCACAACCAAAATTGTATGCCATATTTTACAGGTTTTGACGGCATATATTGACGAAATTTACATCTTCCCCGAAAACCAAGTAACTGCTCGTCAACTGTTACACACTCGTGTGGGTTATAATAGTTTCCCAATAAATCAGCCCACTTTTCGAATACTTCGCGTATCGGTGCAAACTTGTCTGACGACCGTTGCTGTCTTCTACCAATGGCATCATCAAATCGAATGACTTGGTTCACATATTCAAAAGTTTTTTTTGACATTATTGCTCTGAACACTGGACGACCATATTCACCATCAAACAAATCAATTGTTGTTCAGTTTTTGATCTAAAATACAAGACAAAACAATAAATTTATTTGTAACAAATAGCACATATAACTTGCCTGTAAACGCCTGCCAATATCAAAGGACCAATGTATGCCTGGAATAGATTTGAGTCGACAGTCTTCTCCATACTTAGCACGAGCAAATGCATTAGAATGACTCAAAATTAAATTTTCGATATGCGGAGGAAAAAACAGTAAAAACGCGTCTTTTATGTCACCAACACGAACTTTTGCATATCTTGTAGTCCCAGGGGGAAGGGAAATAATATTCTCATTACGAAATCTTGCACTTTGAGATTGAATTGTTTCTGGCTGCCACACAATGCCATCTTTTGAAACAAACATTGGAGCAATATTTTCACTGGCATACTCATGTTCGTTTATTTGACTTGAATCACTATCACTATCTAGGGAATATAAATCATCTTCAGGATCAGGAATTTCATTCTCGGGTTCGTATTCTTCATCACTGCTACAAGAAAAATTAACACTCCCATCACTTGCATTTAGCAATTCTTCAATTTCTTCATTTGACATATATCGCGAAGTAGACATTTTTATTTATTAGATTGTTTTACAAGCACCTGTTCTACGGTTCTTCTTCTTATTTTACGGAAAGATGCGCTGTAAATGTCAGCTTTACCGCCAAAAAGACCAAACATGTGTGGTATTGCCATATGTGTCAAAAACGACACATGAGGGTAACCAACGTAACTTTTTGAATAAAATCTCCTAAAACACTTTTTTTTTATAATGTGAAACACTTTTAATGTGGAAAATAACGGGAAAAACAAAGTCAAAGAAACTTGAAGGATTTCCATAGATAGTTAAAAAAATAAACTAAAAAAAATCCCTCTTGTGTCGTTTTTGACACAAGGAGCATATAAAGGTTAAACAAGTGTTATCTTGCGATACAATGTAGGAGAAAAGGCTACCTACCCTGAGGCAGCCAAAACCTTTAGAGGGTTAATAATTTTAGAATAATAAGTAAGATCTACCTTAATATTTTGAAACACACACAAATTCTTGGTAAATTTTAGTTGTTTTGATTGTGTCTTGTTTTTCAGAGAAGCCAAATTCTAATTAAATATGAATTTGTTTTTGCATTCAGTCACAAAAAACTTTCTGAGTGCTTGGGCAAACTATTTCTGAGGAATTCATTTCATGGCATAACAAATGCATTATTCAAATTTAGTTATATGAAAATATAACAAAAAATTCAAATTTACAAATAGAAAATTATGCGTTCGTTTGGAAAATTAATGAAACTTTATATGCTGTTATGTACTTTTAGGGTGAAGTGAATACAGGCTTACTACGTAAAATTTAAGACTTTAAAATCTACATATTATATTGTATGAATGTCTGTTCTAAAGAGAAAGTTATTAAAAAATATCTGAGAACACTGACTTCATTCTTTATGTACATATTTGCTCATAAAACTAATTAAAATTTAAAATATTTTGTGTACCAATTTTGTTTTAGCAAGTATTTTAGATGTGGGCGAAGTAATATACTTATTAAAAATGCAAATGATATAAAATCACCGTACTGAAGTATTTATTTAGCGAATGATAAGGATGGGTTTTATACTCGTAGTTGACACTTAGTAATAAATTAAGTAGAAGCTTATTGAAAATTCAAAAATATTCAAGTAAAAACCTTGTGTTTATTTACGAGTTTTTAAGTTTTGTTTTTGTAATAAAATAAGTTTGAAAAAAACGTTTAAACATAAGCAGCTGAGAGAAAAACAGTTTATTTGTATTAGTTATTTAAAAAGAAATTTAAATATGTATAAAGTAGTTCAGCACGAAATTTTTTAAAATAAATTTTACTTAATACATATGTATATTGAGAAATGTGTATGTTTATGTACGTATATAAACTGCTCTTGCAAGGCATATAAAATATTGTTTGCTTTGTGAATGCCCAGTAATTATATCATTATTTTATTTGTTAAGTCGGCTTGTGAAAAAAAATTTTTTTTTACTATTTCGATTTAATTATAATAATTTAAAAATAGAAATATAATAGTGGACTGAACAGAATTTGCTATTTTTTTTTCTCACCTTAGTTTAACACTTCTTAACTACGTAGAAGGTTTTTTGGTATAAAACAAATAAGTATATAAGGACGGATATATTTGGTATATTGGATTTGATCGGCAGAGATGTAGCCCCGTACAAATGTTCTTCAAATTTGTACTTTAGACATCCAGACTATTTATACAATATATCTTATTCAATATTACCTACTTCGTACAGGTATATTATTTATGTATAAATCATCAGTCTTAAAATAACCAATGTACGAATATTTCTGGTTATATTCTCTATGTGGTCTTCCGACATGCGATTTAACCGAATAAAAGGTATAGCAAAAATCTTTATACTTTGTACAAACTTTTTCAAAATTTTAATATTTTTGCTTTTTTATATCCTACACGACTCTGTGTTCAGGACATAATGAGATGGTGCTGATTTGTTTAAACACGTGTAATAAGTGGCCCATAATCAAACTACAGTTTGCAAATACGAAATTTTTTTCGACAATACACACTTATATCTATACTAAGCCATACATATTATGGTGCCAGCGATTTGTATGAAAAAAAATTTTTGGTCGAATTTTGAGGTGTGCGGGTCCGATTATTGTGACACTGGACCTAAAACTTTAGTGCGAAAAATTTGAGACAAATCGGGCAATGCTTTCTGGATGCGCATTGAGTTCAAAATTGAAATATGCATTCATGTATATGTAAAAATCAGCAAAAAAATTTTTCGATTAAATTAATTTATAAACCATAACCTAGAGTAAATTATCTTTCTAACAAAATAACGCCATCTATTATCGGTTGAAAAACAGCCAAGTTATATCAAGTTCCCCAGGCAATAAATGCGAGGCAGACCACTTGATTAGAAAATCGAGCTCAAATTTTTAAAGACATTGAAATAATTTACAACAATAACATTTTTCATTCTACTGATCCCAAAATGATCTTATGTAAAGTATTTTTCATCTCGTTTATTGTTATGCCGTTCTAAATTAATGTCAAATCGGTATGTATTCTTTTAGCACTAATTCAAAATCTCAAATTTGACTTTTTCAAAAACTTTGTTCAAGAAATTTACCCAATCAACGGTTGGACTTTAAGGTCTTATAACCAAATATGAGTGATTACAAATGCTAAATATTGTAGGTATCCTGCTCTTAATTTGGCAAGGGCAGCGTTTTTATTTCAGCGGATTTGAAGAAAAATTTAATTTTTCATAATTTTTCAACTTTTAGCTACATCTTTTTGGTGTTTTCATATTTCAAATATCTTTTAACAAAATGTTACACTACTTGATACAAGTTACCAATCTAGTAAACTAAGCTTAAATTGAAACACTATAAACTTTAAGGTCAAAGGTCAAATTAGGGAGACTTCCATTTTTAAAAACAAAATATCGAAATAATATATATTTGTGGAAGGATTTCGATAAAACTTGTTGATAATATTTTGATAATTCTAAAAAATTATATTGTGGACTTATTTTCTGAAATCCCAAGGGGGACTGTGGATGTCAAATTGACTCTTTATGAAAATCTATAAATATTTTGTTCATTAGGATTTTTTTTAAATAAAACAGATATAATGTATTCATAAAATTCCTCAAATTTATTCGTTATCTTAAGAAAATATGTAGAGTAGATTTTATATTTAATACAGTATATAAAATTTGTATATCGAGGGCTTATATTCAAAAATTGCTACCTCCATCAATAATTATTTTAAAAAGAGCTTGTAAAACCAATTCATTAATAAGATCTGAAAGTATTTGTCGAATGATTTGCTACAATATCTATTAAGAAATAGTCGTACTAAGCACGTATGATATCAAAATTGATATTATATTTGACAGTTATATCAGAGAACAGTTTGAAATCAAAAATTTATATTGCTGTCAAATGTAGATAGCTCTTCTTGAATATAAGCCCTCGATATACTTTTATAGGAACATAATAATTCTGCAGAAAAAAAAACAAATTAGGACACATTTTAGGACACGCGAATTGTATAAGAAAAATTTTAAAACTTTTTTATTTCTAAAATAAATTAATTAAATAAAAAAAAAATAATCTTAAATCTCCTTAAATTTGACATTTGACCTTAAAGAAGGACAGTTTATAGTGTATCAATTTAACCTTAATATACAAGATTGAGAGCTAATATCAAGTAGTATAATATTTTGATAAAAGATATTTGAAATGTGAAAAGTTAAAAAAGTATGAAAAATCACATTTTTCTTCAAATCCGCTGAAATAAAAACGCTGCCCATTCCAAATTGAGAACAGTATACCTACAATATTTGGCATTTTTAATCATATGTATATATCTTGTTAATAAGACCTTAAAGTCGATTCGTTGATTTCGGTAAATTTGTTGAAAAAAAATTTTGGGAAAGTAAAATTGGAGATTTTGAAATAGTGCTAAAAAATACGTACCATTTTGACATTAATTTAGAGCGGCATAACAATAGACGAGATGCAAAATACTTTACATAAGATCATTTTGGGATCAGGAGAATGCAAAAGTGTTGTTGTTGTAAATTATTTCAATGTCTTTAGAAATGTGAGCTCGATTTTCTTAATCAAGTGGTTTGCGGCGCATTTATTGCCTGGGGAACTTGATATAACTTAGCTGTTTTTCAACCGATAATAGATTTTGTTATTTTATTAGAAAGATAATTTACTCTAGATTATGGTTTGTTGGTTAATTTAATTGAAACGCAATTATTAATATCAACATTTTAGTGAATAATAATTTTCTTTGATAATTTTGATTTTGAACTCAATGCGCGTCCAGAAAGCATTGTCTGATTTGGTTCAAATTTTGCGCAATAAAGTCTTGATATTCCAAAAAAAATGGCTGTCACTCTAATACATAAAGTTAAAATATTCAGAGGCAGTTTGGTCATGATCACCATATAATAATCACATTCGATATGAATTTAAATACATACGAACATACAATTCATACATACATCTAAAGTGTTGCAAATAGCGTATGAAAATTTGCTCAATGTTTATTAAAGTATACAAATAGTAATTTAATTTTTTTAATAGCGCTTTTTTGTATATAACATATTTTGTGTTAACGTTAAACAAAGTGTGGCAATACCAGCCTATTATAACTCGTGGAGTATAATTAGCACCGAACCGTTTTTCAAATTTGAAAATAATATTCAGTAGGAACTAAATCTGTTGAAATAATTCGAACTATTATTTATGGACTTTGTCCATCGCAATTTCTTTTTATTTTTTTTTGGCAAATGCGGCCTTTTTCGTTAACTTCATCACTTAAAGTCTGCAATAAGTTAGCATAATTGTTTTGTTTTGTTTTGTTTTGTTTCCTTTTTGAGTATAAACAATAAAATTTATCCCATGGGCATCCTAAAAAACGCGCTATAACCTTGCCTGCAGACGGAACTATCTTCGCTTTCTTTCGACACGATGCTCCCATTTCAGACCATTGTTCTGGCTGTTCCTTTGTGTCAGATGTGAAGTGGTGGACCCATATCTCATCCAATCACAGTACTGAAATATCTTCACGGCGCTGTATTTATTCTATTGCGAGCAAAAACGGCACTCATCTTGCAGACAGCTTTCTCATATCCAAATTTTTGGTCAATATGTGACGTATATCACTTTTTGAAATGCCTGTCATTTCATATAGCACTTTCACGTACCTTCAGCCGACGACTAATACCAATACCATTTTGTGGATTTTCTTAAGCGTTCCTGACGTGGCCACCTCAATTGGTCGACCACTACTGTAGTCGTTTTGGCAGCTCGTACGGCCCACAGTGGGATCGCTTCATACATTTCTTGGCAAAAGGTATAAGCAGAGCTCGTAGAACACTGAAATTTGGTCAACGGTCTTTTATCAACTCAATTAAGAAAAATTTAATGTTTCTTCAATATTGACAAGCCCATCGTCCCTGCCCGTATAACCCGATTTTTTCGCCGCAAATTTTTATTTCTTTACCAAAAGTCATGAAATATCTGTAGAGTTTCATGAAAATCGGCCAGGCTCACCGCCATAGCCCAAAATGAATTTTTGTACCCGAATTTTTATTTATTCATTAAAAGTCTTGTAACTTGACTCAAGTTATCAGTATTATGAAATAAAGATGTTTGCGAAGTTGTACAGAAATGTACCACGCCCACCGCCCATATAACCAAAAAAAGTTTTTTTTATTTAAAAATTTTGTTTTTGAAACAAACTGAAAAAGTTTCCTAATTCAGTTTAAAATCTATAAATAACCATATTTTTCATTAAACAAAAAATTGCTGAAACAAGATAATCCATATAATGACTGATAAATATTTTTACGTGTATGCAAAGATAGACTTTTATTCATCTTCTATCATTTCTATAACGACACCATCTAGTTCCAAAACATGTTTATGAAGTTCACGTTTTATGCTAGTAATGTAAGGCTCTGACGATACAAGAAGGCGATGGAAAACATCATTATTTGTTGCGACTCTGTTGCACTTTCTAGAGTACATTACTCTATGCCTTCTGAAGTCCTTATTTCGAGCTTCTTCAGCTTTTTAAAACACATGGGCCTAAAAGTATCCACCATCCTATATCGAGTTTCTTTGAATTACTGAAATGAAATTTCGTGTGACTTTTTTTTTTATAAAATTGATAACTTTGTTCAACAGCATACAATATTATCCGAATAATATTTATCAAATCAAAGATATCCACATCCAATTTTAATTTGTTTGCAGCCAGAACAGAATGGTCGATAAAACTAACCTCTTTTTATCCAAGAAAAACTAAGAACACTGAATTTTTGAGTGCCATCATAAAAACCTGAATATTTTTAAACTACTACTGATATCTAATTATTTTTTTCTTCAAAATTAATGCTGAAATATCATATTTTTCAAATATAACTACATCAAATAGATATAACAAAAAGAAATTATATACCCGACCATTAAAGTGCATAAATATGTGTGGCAGTTACTGTAGATTTTCGATTAGGTGACTATGCCGCGTTATTTTGGACAAAGAAATAATATCTAGAAAAAAAATGATGATGCATTTCTCTTAAATAAACAATTATCTACAAAACTGCATTATTATATTTTTGATATTTTACACTCGAAAAACGGACTTTTTGTCAGCAAACTCCCACAGTGCGGTCTCATTGAAACTCTACCACCCAATATTTGATAGTCCTAAAAGAAGCATCGGTCTCCCAAAGAGAAGAATTTAGCTCGGCTTTAATATTAGATGAACTGAGACCTTTCAAATGAAGGTATTTAATTGCATAACGGTAACCATTTTTTTCTCATGTTTACAATTTCAATGAAATCGTTTATTTTTGATATTTTATATAGAGCTGCCGCTTTTCACCAAATCAATTTTTTGAAAATACTGCAGCCATATATTTTTTTTTTTGTTATCAAGAGATTACTAGCCCTATGGGCCTAATTAATCCCGAAAATACATATGGCAGTAAAATAAAAATAGAAAAAACTTATTTCTATTACAATTCAATTCTAAGTAATTATATTTTCCATAACTTAGTTTTTTTTATTTAATTATTAGTCTAAATATTCCAATAAAACCTTTTTAAATTCAGATATTGACCGAGAGAACTCACGTTCCTCGTACGGCAATAAAGACTTCCAAAACCTTGTCACTCATACAACGAATGAACGACTCGTAATGGGTGAAACTAATATATAATCAGAACTTAAATTTCTATCAATATAAATTTCCAAAGTTTTATAATGAGACACAAACTCAATTCTTTCTCTATCCAATATTATGTTTGGAATCGAGGTACACTGTGAAAACCACATGCAGCGTGTTTTGGAAGGATTTAAGCATAGAAAATTCGATGTCGACCACTCCATAATTCGATACAAGTTGCCATTTACGTTATCTTCCAGAAAACTAAGGCCGAGACCATTGTCATTTGCTAAAAGCTGAATATTATATGTATGTATAATATCTACAAAATTTAATTCGCTGATACAATTGATTGATTGATATAGATCATACATAGAAATGGGCCAAGTACAGATCCCTGAGGGTCGCATCTAAAAGTCTTTCACGTTCTTCAGAAAATTTCATTCGATTGTAAAAATTGATATCAATTATTTAGAAACGACAAATTGATAAAACAATTTGTTACAAAGCATATTATGACATAAGATGGCGAAAGCTTTATTGTAATCCAAAAAAATGAGTACCGAGTTTAGTTTTTTTATCCAAATTAGTCCTGAAATTTTCTACAGTATCTAATACCAAGCCTGTTATATTGTAATGTTTTCTGAAGGTACTATCACACGATTTGTTTTTTTACATATGTACTGTCAAGTTTTCCCACAGCAAAAGTTGTGCACATGGTGTGATACATTGTGTATGTACAATACATGAGGAAGTCCCATGTACATTTTTCAACTAGAACAGGTTCTATTTTAGCATGACAAATATATGAAAATACAACACCGCTTGTGGCGAAAGAAAAACAAAGAAAATTATAATGATTAATATTGAAAGAAAAATAAATTGTATAATATTAATTAAAAATCCAAAAATATATAAAATATATAAACTTTATTTCTAACAACAAATTTTGTAAATTCACAAATTAAATCAGGTGTTGTTTACGTTTAGAGGTTTGTCATACGGAAATACAGATGCACGTGTGATAGCAAAAATTATGATTCGTGTGTAATACGATAATTTTAACAGAAATACGGAATTACATATGTATACGAAAAGCGACAGTACATATGTAAAAAATACGTCGTGTAATAGCACCTTAAACCCGGGGTGGAATTGATTTAAATAACTACCGGACTTCAGATGTCCCTCTATTTGATTTCATAATAAAACTTCGGTAATTTTAGAGGTAGCATTTAGAATGCTATTGGATCGAAAGTCTGTAACTTGTCGAGGGGTTTTAATCTTTGGAACCGGAATAATTCAACTTTCCAAATTTTTTGGAAAACTAGAAGAGGTTATAATTGTATTAAAAATCAAGAGCAACTGACGGGAAATACTTTCTAAAGTTAATTTTATAAATTTTAGGGGTATACCATCGGGCCCAATGGCACTTGTCTTAAAGTCATCATTGCATTATATACTTCAAGGTTACATTACGGAAAAAACATTTCAGTTACGGAATTTCGAAAGAGAAGATAAATATTATTAGGAAGATTAATAGGAGGAAGAATTGAGCTTCAATCTGACCCGTCCTATTATCATCACCTAGAATTCCATCTGATCGCAGCTTATTCCACATTTGTGAATTGAAACATCCTTAAAAATATTGAATGGAAGCATTTCTTCTCTAAATCTAAATCTCTATAAGTCTTTGCTGCTTTTTTTTCTGGTGAATCCATCCATTTATCACGTCTTCGAGCCGAAGAGCTTATCAATAGAATATTGTGATTAAAAATTTTGGTAATGATTTGGTTAAATATCCTCAATTGTTCATTAGCGCAAGATGTATTATAAAATTCTGAAAAGTTGATAGCATTCAACTCAGCAATGCATCTATTCATGTTGAAAGCCGTATAGTCCCTATACCAGTATTCATTCGTTTTTCAACCTCGACGCAATACGACAGTGAAACAAGTGCATGTCCAGGAAATATTATATACTTTATTTTCGCAAATATGAAACTGAAGAATTAATAAACAAAATAAATAGGATAATATCTATAAGAAAATAAGAAAGAACACAAAGATAAATAAATGAAATTAAGTAAATGAATAAGAAGTACTAATACGAGTAATAATATATACAAATATTTTTTAATAAAAATTTTCTCTTTCTATTTTAAAATACATACATCAAGAATGAGAAAAATATCAAATACCTCTTTAACATTTAAAAGCAATTTTTTAGATGCTGACCTCTGAAATTTCAGTTCTAACTACTGCTATCCCCGTGCTGGGTCTTGGGTTTTGCATGGTACCATTTGCATACGTAGCGTTAGACTCAAAATTTAGTTGATCAGTTGGTATAGCATTAATTAAATCCTGAATTAAAATCTGAATTTACAAATCTATATAGCTTTATTGAAGCCTTGCAACAACAGGAACGTAATGGTCATTGAGAAATACTCGACTCTAAACGGCAGTATTTATAACCTCGTTAAGTTTGAGATTGTTGTTAGCCCTATAATTCTTCATTATTGTATCCCTCCTAAGTACATTGTTTAGTTTTATCAATATGGAAGTCATTATTTATCCAAGTACAAAAGTAAACATCGAATTCAGACAAATTTAGTTCACACGATTTTCCAATATCGATAGCCATCTGGTACAAATCATCATTATCTACATTCTCGGATGGAATCCCAGTAACAATTATATCAGGATGGTTTAGCTGCTTGCGAAAGTTATTATTATCTCTTTATAGTTTATTTAGTTTTGAGGCGGCTTCCATTTCAAAGCTCTTGTAGTGGTTCAATGATATGGCCTGGATCTGATTTTATTTCACTCAACTCAGATGCAACGCTTTCTTAAATAAAACTAGTGAGATATTGACATTTTCTCTTTATTCGACTTATAATATTGGTTAAAGAAGAATGTTGTTTGCCGGTTTTGAGGTTAGGTTGAAGAAAAAGTTAGTTATTTCACAAAGAGGTTTATAAAGAATTTCAAACACGGAACTTATATATAATTTCAAATTTATTTTTGAAATAAATTGAGGGTGGTTGTAAATAAAGTCAATTGATATTTTCTTCTTCTTAACAACATTTTAAATATCTAAATATTTCCGCACAGCTTATTTTTTGCTACTCTCTACCCAGATCGGGTTGCTGCCAGATCGGGTTGTTCTGGGACTGCCTTCTTATAATACCTTCTTAATAGACATACACTACATTTTCATCGAAATCTCTTGAACATGAACCCATTGATGAGTTAACCCTAAAATGCGTAAGGCCGCTAAAAAGCGGTGTTAAGTTTTTTTATCGTAATTTTTAAACGGAGTCAGTTAAGAAAAACAGAGGTACATTTTCTCGAAAGATTAAATTTCATAGATTGTTGTATTGCTCCTCTTTTCTCTCTGCCTTGTTTTGTTTAACAATTATTTGAATGTAAATAAATGTTCCTCACCAATGTTTTTTTTTTATGATTGGAAATATTTTTATTATTGTTATTAATTTAATAATCCAGTTAAGTAATTAGTATAGAATGCCGTAAAATCAAGAATAAATTTATAATTTAAAAAATCGTTTGCTTGGTTACCAAATTACTTTAATTTCCTAAGGCCGCCAAAAAGCAGCCCTGTGCAATTTGGGCCATTTTTATTGAAACATATTTTATTTAATATATTTTTTCAAGGAAAATGGCATATTGAAAAGGTTTTCGTGTTTTACAAAACCTAACAATACCGACAGTAATATTTCTGTATTGGATGAGGATTGTGGTTCCGAAAATATAAAGTTTTCTTCTTTGGAGGAACTAGCTTCAAATAATTCATTTGTTCTTCACGGGAATAGAAGTGAAATGAAACAGAACTTAGAATTTAATAATGTATTTGGGAAAAAAGGTTACTCTCAGATTCCAGCAATTGATCTTCACTTTAGAGATAATAACACCATTTCGCAAGGACTAGCCAAATTAAAAACTCCCTACGAACTATTTTTTTATTTCCTTACCAAAGAGATTTTACAGTATCTGTCAAACAAAATGAATCTCTATGCGCACCAAAAGGATATTTGAAAGCGATGAACTCTAACTCAGAAAATTAAATAGAGTATTATTATTTATTTCTGTGTATCGTTATCTAAATTTGCGGTGTTATTAGGAAAAACATTCATTTGAAGCGATAATATGATGCGAAGAGCTTGTTACAAATTTTAATTTCAATTATAATTCACTCATAAATTTCAATGAAAAGCATGTTCATTTTCACAAAATCCATTCTCTTACAGAACACTTTAATTCTAAGTTTGGGTAGAATCCAATGCAATAGCGACTTTGTGTTAACGAATAAATGTATGCAACAAAAGTGAGAGTCAATGAGAACTCATAAATGAGGTACAAAAATTTTAATATTATGTTACTCAAAAAGTTTTTAATATGCTCTCGAAGTTTATTGTGGAGCAGGAATTAACACTGTACCAGAAAATTGTCCGGATCTGGGCTTATTATCCAATGTCGTTGTAAGAATATCAATAACAAAATTCCCAATAACAAAAAAACAATAAATTATATTTCGACAATTTTTTCACTTCAACGGGTTTGTTGACATATTTTAAAAATCAAGGAATACATAGCCTTATAACAGTTGGTACTAATCGCATTCCCAATTGTAAGCTTTCATCAGGCAATAAATTACAAATATTATAAAATATTGTTATACGTTCAATATAAGTAACGTAAGTATCAGATTGTTGCAAACGTATAACGTATGGTATAGAAGTTTTCAAACAAGAAATAATGCTAATTTAAAACAAGTAAGAAAATTATAGTCGATCTAGATCAACTATACGATACCCTTTACCATACGTTTAGAGAATCTATCTCTTAGGACCAACCAATTGGATATAGAAAATAAGCACAAACCAAATTTGGGTGGCACTGTTATTTTTTATTTTTTGCCTTTGAATAGGAAAAAGTTCATATCGCTATATTTATATGGGGACTAGCACGAAAAATGGTCCGATTCTGACCATATTTGGTAAGGTGACTTATTTTTTGCAAAAACATTTACAAACCAAATTTGAGAAAAATCTGTGTAATATTTTTGTTTTTTGATAGATTTAAGTGAAGATCGGGAAGCAGCTTTATATGGCGGCTACGACTAAGAATTGTCTTAGAGGTTTTGTTTTTGGATTACTGATTAATCGGTGTAATAAACACACACAAACCCAATTTGACTGAGATCTATATGATAATTTGGATCATATGGCAATTTAAGTCATATTCATAGGTGTCATTTGTATGGGGACTATATCTGAACATGCACCGATTTTCTCCAATTTCAACAGTGTCCATGCTATAGCTGATAGAAGCTTATATACCAAATTGCATTAAAATATGTTGTCATTTGCGATCTGTAGTTTGTTTATAAGTTTTACATGGACACACAGACGGACGGACGGACATCGCTAAATCGATTCAGAAATTGATTCAGAGTCGATCGGTCATATATTTTTTGTAGTTACAAACACCAGCACATAGTCATTATACCCTGACCATATAGTGGTATAGGGTATAAATATAGCATTGGGACCGAAAATGAGAAAAAAAAGAGGCGTTTTTTGAAAAAAAAGTTAAAAATTTTTTGATTTTGCAAAAAAAGTCAAAACATTTTGTTTTTATTTTTCTAAAATTTAGAAATAGCTATCTAAACTATTTGGGGCAAATTTTACTAAGAACAATAGGTAAAAAGTTACATGGATGAGAAAAAAAACCTGTTTGGACAAAATGTAAAATTTTGACTCCCTCTAACTCAGGGAGTTCTTGACCGACCTTGTTGAAAAAATGTTCTAAACTACTATCCAATAGAACTAAACTTGGTGCAAATTTCATCCCGATCGAAAGAAACGGTTTCAAAAGTTGGGCCACTTGACATGAAACGCCCCATATATTAAAAGAAAAAAAATTATTGATCAAAATGTCACTAATTGACACTAGTGTTGCAAAAGTTCAAAATATGAAAAAACTCTAAATAATATACATACTTATATACCCTATATATCCACAATAAACGCATATTATACATAAGTTGGTACATTATTTTATTTATATAAATTTTTGCAATACTTTATGTATTAACCTCATTTTTATACTCAGCTTTTAGATCTATAATGTTAATAGGCCAGGCGATTTTTTGTGACTGATGTTTTGTTCTACCGTTTTATCCCAATTTTGGCCAAACGTATATTATTTGAAAGGTATCTCTTTTTAGCCGATCTGCAGATTTACAGATTTTTAAATTTTTTCCTTTATTTTGAGTAAATTGCATTTAAAGTTGCTACTAACACATAACGGGTGATTTTTTAAGAGCTTGATAACTTTTTTAAAAAAAAAAACGCATAAAATTTGCAAAATCTCATCGGTTCTTTATTTGAAACGTTAGATTGGTCCATGACATTTACTTTTTGAAGATAATTTCATTTAAATGTTGACCGCGGCTGCGTCTTAGGTGGTCCATTCGGAAAGTCCAATTTTGGGCAACTTTTTCGAGCATTTCGGCCGGAATAGCCCGAATTTCTTCGGAAATGTTGTCTTCCAAAGCTGGAATAGTTGCTGGCTTATTTCTGTAGACTTTAGACTTGACGTAGCCCCACAAAAAATAGTCTAAAGGCGTCAAATCGCATGATCTTGGTGGCCAACTTACCGGTCCATTTCTTGAGATGAATTGTTCTCCGAAGTTTTCCCTCAAAATGGCCATAGAATCGCGAGCTGTGTGGCATGTAGCGCCATCTTGTTGAAACCACATGTCAACCAAGTTCAGTTCTTCCATTTTTGGCAACAAAAAGTTTGTTAGCATCGAACGATAGCGATCGCCATTCACCGTAACGTTGCGTCCAACAGCATCTTTGAAAAAATACGGTCCAATGATTCCACCAGCGTACAAACCACACCAAACAGTGCATTTTTCGGGATGCATGGGCAGTTCTTGAACGGCTTCTGGTTGCTCTTCACTCCAAATACGGCAATTTTGCTTATTTACGAAGCCATTCAACCAGAAATGAGCCTCATCGCTGAACAAAATTTGTCGATAAAAAAGCGGATTTTCTGCCAACTTTTCTAGGGCCCATTCACTGAAAATTAGACGTTGTGGCAGATCGTTCGGCTTCAGTTCTTGCACGAGCTGTATTTTATACGGTTTTACACCAAGATCTTTGCGTAAAATCTTCCATGTGGTCGAATAACACAAACCCAATTGCTGCGAACGGCGACGAATCGACATTTCACGGTCTTCAGTAACACTCTCAGAAACAGACGCAATATTCTCTTCTGTACGCACTGTATGCATTCGTGTGGTTGGTTTAATGTCCAATAAAGTAAACTGAGTGCGAAACTTGGTCACAATCGCATTAATTGTTTGCTCACTTGGTCGATTATGTAGACCATAAATCGGACGTAAAGCGCGAAACACATTTCGAACCGAACACTGATTTTGGTAATAAAATTCAATGATTTGCAAGCGTTGCTCGTTAGTAAGTCTATTCATGATGAAATGTCAAAGCATACTGAGCATCTTTCTCTTTGACACCATGTCTGAAATCCCACGTGATCTGTCAAATACTAATGCATGAAAATCCTAACCTCAAAAAAATCACCCGTTACATAAAATTATACAATGCTATGTGTACGTTTATTAAATTTGTTAATGTGTTTGTAATAAAAATGAGTTTGTTTTTTGTGTTGATTTGTGAATTGGCTATAATTGATTAACGTACTTGTAGGGTCTTTATTTAATGAAAAAATAAAATTACCTAGAATTTGCGCTCGAATTTCGAGGGCTGGATTCTGCTAGTATTAACTAATGTCTAGAATTTATGAAACTAGAATTTATGATTTATTTAAATCAAAAAGCTTTTCAGTAAATTTTTCCATTTTAACCTGAATGTTAATACTTTCAATTAAATATCAAAAAGTATTATATGACAACAATGTTAAAAGTGTACGCAGTTTCGAGTAAAGAATTACACAAGGCAACAAATAAGAATAAATTTTATGACGAACAAAAACCACTATACAGTTTTGATGTATTGTGGTTCCAGTAGTACAAATATGGTCCAAATTTTAAATTCTATGGAGAAGTTTTTTTTCAAAATTTTTAAGTAAAATTAAAATTTTTTTTAGACATTTATCCACATAACTAATGATAACTTCAAAAGGGTTAGTCCGATAATATTAAAATAAATTTAGAAAAATTCGAACTTATATAGCCTTTAATCCGTGTATATATTTAGTTCTAATCGGCTCAGTAGTTTCGGAACTAAAATAAATAGTTGAAGCAAAAATTATATATTTTTTTGTTTCAAAAAAATCATAAAAAATCGAAAACTGCAAAAATTTATTGCTTTTTATTGCTGATTTATTGCTTTTTCGCAAAGCTACATGTAATAGGAACAAAATGAGATATCGATCGTGAGAATGGATTGGTTCTTTTCGAATTTATTCACAATTAAGTGAATTCGCTCATTTTCACAAAATTTTTATTTTTTGTTTGATATACATAAAAATGAGCTGCTAATGTTTATTATTTATTTTACTAAAATTTACATTTTATTATTTACATTTATTATATTATATTATATTATATAAGATTTATTATTAAAAGATTTATAATTATAAACAACAAACTCTGGAATTTTCTTTTATACGATTTTCTATTATAGTTGAATGACGAAGTGTTACTCTGAATACTCCAGCAAAAATCAGCTATCATGTGTGCGTCCCAGCGACCCTGGTATCGTTCCTCCATTGTTCGCATATCTTGGTGAAATCGTTCGCCCTGTTCCTCGCTCAAGTCTCCTAGGTTTTCAGGAAAACGATTTAAGGGACTGTGTATGTAGTGTACTTTGATGCTCATGTTGCATCCAAGTCGATGGAAGTGAGATAACATCTCTTCAACGTGCGCAACGTAATCATCACCCTTGTTATTTCCTAAGAAATTTTGAATAACCCATACAAACGAATCCCATGCATTCTTCTCAATTTCTGACATTGAACTGCCAAAATCAGTATCGTTCACCAATTTGCGAATTTGTGGGCCGTCAAATATGCCTGCTTTTAGCTTTTCCATACTCAGATTTGGAAACTTCCTTGAAATATACTGGAAACATTCACTATCTTGTTAAGTGCTTTAACATATTGTTTCACCAGTCCAAGTTTAATGTGAAGAGGGGGTAATATGATGCGATCTCGGGGCACTAGAGCCACATTTATAACATTTGGCATACCTGGAACCAGTGTTTCCCTAGAAGGCCATTGTTTTCTATTCCAATGTTCTGATTTAGCTCTGCTGTCCCATAAACATATAAAACAAGGATATTTGGTAAAGCCGCTTTGTTGACCTAAGAGAAAGTTTACCATCTTAAGATCAACACAAATTACCCACTTATGTTCATCATACGTAATCTTCTTCATGATCAATGAAATGAATGAAATGAAACGGCTCAATCAGTTCTTATTAATACTGAGCGCGATTTCAAAGTGTGCCATATCTATGGACCTGTTTTATGATACGATATTATAATTTGGGATAATCCTTTTTATGGATACAATTTGTGTGTGCAAATTTCCGTTACAGGTAGCCAACGGAAAACCACACGTCAATAAAAAGTGCACTTTACTTTTTTACGTTTAATTGACTTTAAACGGATTAGGTATCATAAATGAACAGAAACAGCAATTCAGCGTCCACGAAAAATTATGAGCGTTTATTTCTTTGCTACCGCAATCATAAAAATCAAATAACCTTTTGTTTATTACTTATTTTTTTAGTTCTGAGAATCATAAAAATGTCATAAACGTTTTTTCCAAATATTTTTGTACATGTAAAGGGGGTTTGCAAAAATCCGTGTCGTAAAATGCACCTACTTTCTATGTTCTGCATTTTTATTACACCATTTTCTATACAATATCGACGAAGAGTTTTTAAATTCATTCAATAACAAAATATTATTTAGTCATTATTATGTAAACCAAAGAAATAATGACAGTGCTTGTAAAATGCGACACCTTCAATTAATTGTGAATAAAATTTTTTTTGTGAAAATGAGCGAATTCACTTAATTGTGAATAAATTCGAAAAGAACCATTCGATCGATATCTCATTTTGTTCCTATTATACATGGCTTTGCGAAAAAGCAATAAATCAGAACAATTTTTGCAGTTTTCGATTTTTTATTATTTTTTTAAAACAAAAAAATTTGATATTTTCCCGTAAAAAATATATTTTTTGCTTCAATTATTTATTATAACTCCGAAACTACTGAGCCGATTGAAACTAAATATATAGACGGATTAAAGGTTATGTTAGTCTGAATTTTTCTAAATCTATTTTATTGGACTAACCTTTTTGAAGTTATGATTAGTTATGTGGAGAAACGTCTAAAAAAAATTTTAATTTTACTTAAAAATTTAAAACAAAAACTTCTCCATAGAATTTAAAATTTTGACCATTTTTGTACTAAGGTAGCCATGGTGCATCAAATCTATACAGTGGTTTGTGTTCGGCATTTTTGCTGTTGACCTGTGTTATCAATGAGTTTTTATTAGTTATATTATTCTGCGTTATGCGATTACATATTATTTTTAAAAATCGTTTATAAAATTGTGCCTTTTACAAATGTAAATAAATTAAATTAAAAATTTCCATTTGAAATTAAGAAAATAGCAATTCTAAAAATTGGAATTCAGATTTGCAATTAAAAGTTACTGAAATTCAGAACCAATTATAACTTAGAAAATATCAATTTAAATTTTCAACACAAAAATTGAAATTCAGAACATGTATCTAAATAAATATTTCGAAAATATCATTTGAAATTCAGAAAATCATATTATAACGTCGGAAATAAGAATTTCAAATTAAGAAAACATCCATTGAATTTTTGAAAACATAAAATTTATTTTTTAAACATAATTTAATATTCAAAAACACATAATTTGTTTATAACAAAAAAAAAAATTGTTATTAACGAAACAGTAATAGCAAATGCTGATAAGAAACCATTAATTTTAATTCCAAAATATCAAATGAAGTTTAAAATACGTCAATTGCAATAACTTTTAAACGAAAGAACAAATTTTAACACAACTAATTGATGAGAACTTTATTTGTATTAATATATTAATTATTATTTTTCAATTTTTTTTTCAAATGAAAATGTTAAGTTTTTCAAAAACATGCTGGTATTATTGGCATCTTGCTTTCTATAGAACTTAGTTCTGGGTAGATGGAGGATTCACATCTCCTAATACAAAATATATATATTAATATGTAAAGGTAAATATCTAGTTCCCTTTTTAGGCAATATGCGGGTACGGAAAAGTGTGAAAATTGGCATAGTTATAGTTCGTAAGGAGGAGAAACTGAGAATGCTAAAATTTAAGCTTAGTCTGTCTTAAAAATATATTAAATTAAATAAAATAAGATATTTATAATAATTCGTTACACCCTGTTATTGTGAATGAACTAAATTCTATATCAGACGCTCTGTGTTGAATTGTGAATTGCTAAAATTGATAAACATACCTTTAGGCTCATTTAAATATTCATAAATTTTAACCGCCTAAGTCGACATAAGAATGATATGAATTATGTGTGCTGTCATATTCTACTAAAAACGATTTATATTAACGTGAAATCGCTATTTCTCTATCACTGTTTATTAAAAAGTTATTAATGAAATCATGCTAACCTATGTCGTAATGAAGACCCATTACATTTATATAAAAAGGTATTGTTTTCAAAAGTATGACATTCGACGATTTGGGCTATGTATGCTATCATGTTCTACTAAAATCGCTTTATACTCACATGAAATCCCTATTTCTCTAACACTATTTATTGAAAAGATAGTAATAAAAATATACTGACCTAAGTCGTAATGAAGCGTCATTACATTTATATAAAATGATATTTTTCTCGAAAGCATGATTTTCGACTTATGCGGTTAATGCTTGTGACCACAGATATATAGATTAATAAACATTGGAAGACAAAAATTTAATAAAAAAAATAATATTTCCTAGAATTTGCACTCGAATTTCGAGTGCTGGGCTATACATGTTAATATTATTTTCTTGCTGCCACTTAACAGCCGATTTACTCGACGTGCTAAAATATCAGGACGAAAAACGTAAATACTGCTTTTGGAAAGGAAAAAGTCTCTATTGTAAGCGTTAGTTAATGTTCAAATCGGTATTAATCGTATTATTGTCACATACAAACTGCTTCTTTTCCCAAAACTACAAAAAGCCTGTCAATGTAAAATTTTTTTGGGGAGCTTTGTTTGCTCGATGTCTCAAATTGTTTGTGAATTTCTATTCTCACTATTCTTACAAAATACTCTGAGCAGTTAATTTTTGAGCTGCTTTTCTTCCCGAAATATTCTGGTCAATAAAGCCATTTTGTGAATATAACAGAAAAACAATTAAAATTTTAATTACAAGTGAAAATGGTTGTTATAATTTTGCCGATACTTTCTGAAATGCAATTGGAAATGGTGAAAAACAGCTCTTACACCACAGGGTATATATAACTTTGTAATTCTTTTTGTAGCGCATCGAAAAATGAATTTATAACCCCATAAAGTATATATACTGCTGATCCTTATAACAGCTAGAGTCAATATAGTGGTTTCCGTTTGTCTGCACGAATCTTTGATACCCTCCACCTCGGTTTTACGTTTACACTAATATCTGGACCTATTGCACAATTTATAACATATGTAAACAAAATATTTGAAAAAGTGAACAATTTGATCAACTAAATACTAAATTATTACAACAAATTCTCTAACCTTTCAACATTTTTAGAGGTGTCTCCATATTTTAGATCATATATTGGCACAATGATGCCCGAATTATACCATTTTTCTAAGTCTAACCAGGTAAATCGTTTACTTTGTGAATGAACGTGATTTCAACAGACAGACAGACGTACGGACTATATCAACTGGAGTTGTTATAAAGGTAAAGAACGGGATGACAAACTGATATATATCCTCTGCACAGTGGTGTGAAGGGCAATAACATTTTGAATACCAACTATAACAAGAGCAACATAGAAAAATCATATTTTTCAAGTCTACTTAACCGATTTGACGATTTAAAATAGCAACATGCCCAGGATGTCAATGTTTTATTTTCACTAAAAGCGAGCTACTCAGCTGACCTTTTGAGGGCGAGATCGTGATATCCACAGACGTAAAGATGAACATAGCTAAATCAACTTCGTTTGTTACAAGGACTACGAATATTTATATAAATTATGGGATCCCGTTTGTATTTTACAATTATTACAAACAGAATGACAAATCTATATATACCCTCTGCACACTGGTATGGAGTGTATAAAGATAATGGATACCCATATTGAAACAAAAATAAAATAGTTTTTATTTTGTCACTTGTTAGAAAAGGCCCTGATACAGGCTTTTAGGGAAATCCAACATCAAATCTGGCAGTAGTTTCAGTCGGCACGGTTAACAATTTTTCAAAACAGTTAACAATTTTTCTTTGAATATATTAAAGATTATAGAAGATAGTAAACAAAATATATTTTTAGTTCGGATCCATATTAAGGACTGACGGACAGGCGGACATCGCTCTATCAACTCCGCTTGTTCTAAAGATCACAAGTATATATATATTTTATGAGTCCGAAGATTTTTTTTAATGCTAATGAAATTTTAAAGCCAGTGAAAAATTCCCAAGTGAGATATAAATAGACCGAATTAAATATACGAAATATTATTGTTTAAATCAAATGACTTTAGTTTGGTATTAGTTTGTCATTCCCTTTGTAACATATCGAAATCAATTACGGAGACTCCATGTATTTGGAATTGACGATCACGCCTTCAATAACTAAGCTAGGTTCTTCGGTTTAGCATAATGTCGTTTATTATCATCCTAGCTAGATTGCTATTAATATTTATAAAATTCGGGCCAATTGGTCACGGAATATCAATGAAAATGTGAAAATACTCTTATAGTTCTATTGTTTAAAATTGCTCTTATTATTGTTGACGTTCTAGTTTCGCAATATTTGCTTCACAGCAGTGTGTGTATGTACTGTAACACATAATTTTTACCGTTAGCCCAATATAATATTGAAAATCGCCTACATGGAAGAAACAAAATCATCTCTTTCTTAGAAAAGTACTTAAAAAAAAGGTACCTTTTTTAAAAAAAGTATCTATTGGTAAAAAGTATCTTAAAAAGTAACTTTGTTAAAAAAGCCTTTCCTTAAATAACGATACCTTTTCTTTTCTGAAAAAAGTCCTTTTTCTTAAAGAAACAAAAGTTGGAATGTTAAATTATTTCCGTAATAACACTGAGAAATTAGTAGACGTTTAATTATTTTTTCCAATAGCCTAAAATTAGAATTTTAGCATTTTCAAGTGAGATTTTGTTTTAATAATATGCCAGTAAGTTGTTTCTGCATCTACGATTCAAATTTTATAAACTTGTGTCAAGAAAAGCATAAGCCCAGCTTTTAAAACTCAAAGTAATAACCATGGAGAGGGACATATGTAATGGAAACTGAGGTAATAATTTTAATATTTTTTTTATACCCTCCACTCCAGTGTGCAGAGGGTATATATAAGTTTGTCATTCCGTTTGTAATAATTAGAAAAAAAATTTTGGACCCCATAAAATATATATATCTATGATCTTTATAACAACCGGAGTTGATATAGCGATGTCCGTCTGTCCGTCTGTGGAAATCAAGATGACGGCATCAATCGGGCAGCTAGGGTACTCGTTGACATAACAAATGATTCAATGACATCCTGAGAAGTCTGCTATTTAAAATCGTCCAAATCGGTGAGTTAGGGCCCGAGATTTGAATGAAGAACTAAAAAAAGTCTTAAAAAAATATAATTTTTGATGTTGTTCTTGTCACGATCACGCCCTCAATAGGACAGCTAGGATGATCATTTTCAATGATTCACCAAGATCATGGGTAGTTTTCTGTTTTAAAAGTCATTAAAATCGGTGGAACAGGTCCAGGGAAATCCATGAAAAAGTAAAAAAAAAAAATTTTTAAATATGATGTTTCTATATTGTTCTTGTTGTTATTCTAAATGTTGCATTGTTGTCAAGCTGGACTTGTTGTTTTTGTAGTCGTTGTGGTAATAATATTATAAAAACTAACACTTTATAAAATTTTTTTTATCAACTCTGGTAGAAAAATTTTAAAGTTTCCATTGTTTTTTCATTCCAAAAAAAATTTGTTAGATCAGTTTTGTCATCGCCGCGAGCCTGCCTGCAAGGTTTCAGATCTATGGAGTCACGGGAAAGGGGTCAAAAATTAATCCAAAATTTTTTCGACAAGCAGACACTACGAGTTAATGTAAAGGGAGTAAAAATTCACCAACATCTAATTAGCTTTGCAATCGTTATTTTTATTTTAACATGAATGTAAACAGTTTTAATTAGATAGCAAACTTCATTTCGCGCAGCATTGCTATGGCACAGGAGATGGCGCCCCAAATTTTTGTTCTAATTAGCTTTGCAATCATTATTTCTATTTTAACATTAATGTCAACTTTTTTCCATTATACTTTTACAAATATGTCCATAAGTTTGGCATATTAACTTTTTGTTGTGTTTACCAAATAGAGTTACCGAGTTCAACAATGAGTTTTTTTGCTTTCAAAACTGTTCTACATGGCTATTGCGATTACATACATATATGTAATTTTTAAAAATTATTTATAATTACTAAATCATTACTATTGACATAAATACAAAATTGCACCTTTTAAATTTTCCATTCATATTAAAGAAAATATCAATTCTAAAAATTGGAATTTATTTTCCAATTATAAATTAGAAAATATCAGTTGACTTTCAGAAAATCATATTAAAACGTCGTTAATAACTTGAAATTTAGAAGACATCAATTAAATTCTTAATATATAAATTTTATTCTTTAAACACAAATTGGAACTCAGAAAACACCAAATATGTTTACATTCAAAAAATCAACTGAAATTTAAAAAAAATTTTGAGATTGAGGAGACATCAATAGCATTTCAGGATAAGAAAACTTTAATTTAAATTCAATGAAGGTTAGAAAACCTCAAATGATATTTAAGAATTACGAACATAAAAATTGTTACATAAATAAAGCACAATTTGATGAGAATGTTATTTTATTTTTATATATAATTTATATTTTGATTTATATTATAATTTGATCTCACCAACATATAACATTAAGAATGCTTTTGACCTAAAACAAAAATTGGAAAACGTGAAAATAGAAGATGACGATATACTAGTGTCATTCGACGTGGTATCATTATTTACTAATATACCGACTCATTTAGCGATTAAGAACATACTGGACAAATGGGAAACATTAAGCACACAGACCACAATATCGAGGAAACAGTTTCTAAAACTACTTCAGTTCTGCTTGACAGAAACTAACTATTTTACATAAGGGAATAAATTTTATCACCAAACGTATGGTATGCCCATGGGCAACCCTTTGTCGCCAACAATTGCTGATATTGTTCTGGACACCCTTTTGGACGATGTAATCAAAGAACTTGAGGAGAAAAATGTAAAAATCAAACTAATTACTAAATATGTCGACGATTTATTTGCTATAATAAAGAAATCAGATGAAACTAAGATTTTAAAAACACTTAAGCTAGGTTCTTCGGTTTAGCATAATGTCGTTTATTATCATCCTAGCTAGATTGCTATTAATATTTATAAAATTCGGGCCAATTGGTCACGGAATATCAATGAAAATGTGAAAATACTCTTATAGTTCTATTGTTTAAAATTGCTCTTATTATTGTTGACGTTCTAGTTTCGCAATATTTGCTTCACAGCAGTGTGTGTATGTACTGTAACACATAATTTTTACCGTTAGCCCAATATAATATTGAAAATCGCCTACATGGAAGAAACAAAATCATCTCTTTCTTAGAAAAGTACTTAAAAAAAAGGTACCTTTTTTAAAAAAAGTATCTATTGGTAAAAAGTATCTTAAAAAGTAACTTTGTTAAAAAAGCCTTTCCTTAAATAACGATACCTTTTCTTTTCTGAAAAAAGTCCTTTTTCTTAAAGAAACAAAAGTTGGAATGTTAAATTATTTCCGTAATAACACTGAGAAATTAGTAGACGTTTAATTATTTTTTCCAATAGCCTAAAATTAGAATTTTAGCATTTTCAAGTGAGATTTTGTTTTAATAATATGCCAGTAAGTTGTTTCTGCATCTACGATTCAAATTTTATAAACTTGTGTCAAGAAAAGCATAAGCCCAGCTTTTAAAACTCAAAGTAATAATCATGGAGAGGGACATATGTAATGGAAACTGAGGTAATAATTTTAATATTTTTTTTATACCCTCCACTCCAGTGTGCAGAGGGTATATATAAGTTTGTCATTCCGTTTGTAATACTTAGAAAAAAAATTTTGGACCCCATAAAATATATATATCTATGATCTTTATAACAACCGGAGTTGATATAGCGATGTCCGTCTGTCCGTCTGTGGAAATCAAGATGACGGCATCAATCGGGCAGCTAGGGTACTCGTTGACACAACAAATGATTCAATGACATCCTGAGAAGTCTGCTATTTAAAATCGTCCAAATCGGTGAGTTAGGGCCCGAGATTTGAATGAAGAACTAAAAAAAGTCTTGAAAAAATATAATTTTTGATGTTGTTCTTGTCACGATCACGCCCTCAATAGGACAGCTAGGATGATCATTTTCAATGATTCACCAAGATCATGGGTAGTTTTCTGTTTTAAAAGTCATTAAAATCGGTGGAACAGGTCCAGGGAAATCCATGAAAAAGTAAAAAAAAAAAAATTTTAAATATGATGTTTCTATATTGTTCTTGTTGTTATTCTAAATGTTGCATTGTTGTCAAGCTGGACTTGTTGTTTTTGTAGTCGTTGTGGTAATAATATTATAAAAACTAACACTTTATAAAATTTTTTTTATCAACTCTGGTAGAAAAATTTTAAAGTTTCCATTGTTTTGGCATTCCAAAAAAAATTTGTTAGATCAGTTTTGTCATCGCCGCGAGCCTGCCTGCAAGGTTTCAGATCTATGGAGTCACGGGAAAGGGGTCAAAAATTAATCCAAAATTTTTTCGACAAGCAGACACTACGAGTTAATGTAAAAGGAGTAAAAATTCACCAACATCTAAAGTAAATAATGTTAAACTACCTAGTTGTTAATAAAAAAAACAATGCAAGTTTACCAAACAAAATTTTATGTTTTAATTTATTTAAAGAAAATACGAAATTAACTTTTGATGTTGTATTTTTTGTGTGTAATATATACATATATATATGTACATACATACATACATATATTATATAACAAAGTAATATACATATATTCTATACATGTATATTCATAATAACCGCATGTTAGAAATAAATCGGTATATTATTTTATTTATATAAAATTCCCCAATATGTATTTTGTTTTAGGGAAAATACATTTCTTTCGTATTAACAAAAGTGCCACTTCATGTTGCTGATTGTTGCTATGCCACAGTAGAAGGCGCCGCAATTATTGTTCTAATTAGCTTTGCAATCGTTATTTCTATTTAACATGAATGTCAAAATTTTTAATTAGATATCTCACTGTTTCTATGCCACAGTAGATGGCGCCGCAATTTTTGTTCTAATTAGCTTTGCAATCGTTATTTTTATTTTAACATGAATGTAAACAGTTTTAATTAGATAGCAAACTTCATTTCGCGCAGCATTGCTATGGCACAGGAGATGGCGCCCCAAATTTTTGTTCTAATTAGCTTTGCAATCATTATTTCTATTTTAACATTAATGTCAACTTTTTTCCATTATACTTTTACAAATATGTCCATAAGTTTGGCATATTAACTTTTTGTTGTGTTTACCAAATAGAGTTACCGAGTTCAACAATGAGTTTTTTTGCTTTCAAAACTGTTCTACATGGCTATTGCGATTACATACATATATGTAATTTTTAAAAATTATTTATAATTACTAAATCATTACTATTGACATAAATACAAAATTGCACCTTTTAAATTTTCCATTCATATTAAAGAAAATATCAATTCTAAAAATTGGAATTTATTTTCCAATTATAAATTAGAAAATATCAGTTGACTTTCAGAAAATCATATTAAAACGTCGTTAATAACTTGAAATTTAGAAGACATCAATTAAATTCTTAATATATAAATTTTATTCTTTAAACACAAATTGGAACTCAGAAAACACCAAATATGTTTACATTCAAAAAATCAACTGAAATTTAAAAAAAATTTTGAGATTGAGGAGACATCAATAGCATTTCAGGATAAGAAAACTTTAATTTAAATTCAATGAAGGTTAGAAAACCTCAAATGATATTTAAGAATTACGAACATAAAAATTGTTACATAAATAAAGCACAATTTGATGAGAATGTTATTTTATTTTTATATATAATTTATATTTTGATTTATATTATAATTTGATCTCACCAACATATAACATTAAGAATGCTTTTGACCTAAAACAAAAATTGGAAAACGTGAAAATAGAAGATGACGATATACTAGTGTCATTCGACGTGGTATCATTATTTACTAATATACCGACTCATTTAGCGATTAAGAACATACTGGACAAATGGGAAACATTAAGCACACAGACCACAATATCGAGGAAACAGTTTCTAAAACTACTTCAGTTCTGCTTGACAGAAACTAACTATTTTACATACGGGAATAAATTTTATCACCAAACGTATGGTATGCCCATGGGCAACCCTTTGTCGCCAACAATTGCTGATATTGTTCTGGACACCCTTTTGGACGATGTAATCAAAGAACTTAAGGAGAAAAATGTAAAAATCAAACTAATTACTAAATATGTCGACGATTTATTTGCTATAATAAAGAAATCAGATGAAACTAAGATTTTAAAAACACTTAATTCGTATCACAACAAACTGCAATTTACAATGGAACGAGAGATCAACGGAGAAATTCCTTACCTTGATATAAAAATAATAAAAGACGATAATAAACTTATAACTAATTGGTACACAAAGGAGACATCCTCAGGAAGGATGATCAACTATAACTCCACCCAACCGATAAAAATGAAGATCAACACGGCGACAAATCTCATTGAAAAGGTACTACATATAAGCGACGAAAGATTTAAGAAAAATAATATAAACAAAATACGAAACATATTAACTATGAACAATTACCCAATATTTATAATAAACAACTTAATCAACAAAACACTAAATAATACAAAACACAAAAATGATGACCGTAAAGAAGATTTGGTTTTTTGCAGTGTACCATTTATCCCAAAATTAACGGAGACAAAAACAATGAAACATATGATCAACGATGAAAACACAAGAATAGCACACAAGTCAAACCAAACCCTTAGGCAACTGTTTACGCAGAACAAAACAAAACAAGATATACTTAAAATTGACAACGTTGTTTACGAAATAAAATGTGATGGCAATGAAAGGGAGCAATGTAACAAAGTTTATGTTGGTACAACAAAACGAAGGTTAGAGACGAGAGTATTGGAGCACAAAGCCGATATTAAGAAGGAAAAAGAAACAACTGCATTAGCACAACATGTAAAAGAATGCAACCATAATGTGAATTTTGATAACATTAAGATATTAGATAAGGAAAAAAGAGTAAACAAACGCTATTCATTAGAAAGCCTACGAATACAAGAGAGAATTCATCATGCAATGAACACGAGAGAAGATAAGGATAACACAAAGCTCCAATACTCCGTTGCAATATTTTAGAAATTAGTTAAAGTTCTGTGATACTATATTAAGTTAGACCTGTGATTTTGCGTGTACTGTGTTGTCAATATTTATTAAATTTATTTATATTTTTTAAAATTCTGTGTAGTAATGTCCAGTTTTTATTTACAAATAAATTTTACAAATTATATTCCCTGACGATGTAACAAAAAATCGTAAGTTAAACTGTGATGTAGTATTTAAGATATTTAATTAGAAATTATTAATAATGTTAATTTGTATATGTCGCCAGATTTTATAATAAATTTACGCTCCTGAGGAAGTTTGAATAAAGCAAACGAAACGTCGAGCAGAAAGATGATATTTAATTGATTTTTATTTACACATAAAAACAGATTATTGACCAAAATAGCCCGTAAGGTAACCCTTCTTTTTAAATCTAATTTTATATATTATTTTTGACAATTTTTTGGATGAAAATTTTAAGATTTTCAGGAAATAAAGATAACAAATTATTTTATTTAAAATATTTGGGACATTTAGTTTTAGCGTTGGCATCCCTAATTTGAACCAGTGTTCATGATGACTCCAAAATTTGACTTCATTGTAGGCAAGGTAAAACCCAAAACATTGAAGTTCGATAATAATTCCCAGGTAGTAGTATTTGGAGGCAATAAATGAAAACATATTTTATTAACATAATTTAATTCAAAATCAAAAGTTGGCATCACTGGGTTAGATTTTGTATTGTATTGTGTAAATAGTGAAAACTCTATTTTAGTATGTAAAAAAAAAAATTTTATTTTCAAAATATGGCAATATTTTAACAAAAAAATTGAGAGAGCTTTTTATACCCTATACCACTATGTGGTTTGGGTATAATGACTTTGTGCTGCTGTTTGTAACAACCAAAAATATTTGACCTAGACCCATCTTTAATTATACCGATCGAATCAGAATCACTTTCTGAGTTGATTTAACAATGTCCGTCCGTCCGTCCGTCCGTCCGTCCGTCCGTCCGTCTGTGTGTCCATGTAAAGCTTGTAATCAAACTGCAGGTCGCAAATATGAATATATTTTGATGAAATTTGGTATATAAGCTTTTATCGGCCATGGGATGAACGATATTGAAACTGGTGAGAATCGGTCCATGTTCAGACCTAGCCCCCATACAAATTACCCATATGAAATCGACATAAATTGCCATTAGATCCAAATTGTCATATAGATCTTACTCAAATTGGTTTTGTATGCGTTCATT
This sequence comes from Cordilura impudica, assembly GCA_963682025.1. Lineage (NCBI taxonomy): Eukaryota > Metazoa > Arthropoda > Insecta > Diptera > Scathophagidae > Cordilura > Cordilura impudica. The sequence goes on along the minus strand of OY821517.1, from coordinate 243,537,052 downwards.
ACATCCACTAATGAATAGTCCAAAAATGATCCCTTTGACCCCATATAGAGCTGCTTCCCGATCTTCACTTAAATCTATTAAAAAACAAAAATATTGCACTGATTCTTCTCAAATTTTGTTTGTATATATTTTTGCAAAATACAAGAGACTTTACCAAACATGATCGGTCCATTTTTTGACCTAGTCCCTTTATAGATATAGCATCCGATATGAACTTTTTCATATCTGCAGCCAAAAAAATTAATAAAAATCCCACTCAAATTTAGTTTTTGCTTATTTTCAATGTCCAGTTAGTTGGGCCTAAGAGATAGGGTTTCTAAACGCATGGTATAGGGTATCGTATAGTCGGTCTAGACCGACTATAATTTTCTTACTTGTTTTGGTTATTATTTTGTTATTCGATCCGACCTATACGGCTGCAATGAAGATTTATTTGGCCAGTTAAAAGAAACTATACAGCCATCTCCAATTAGCACGATTTAATGTGTATAGCCACCCTACACAACCATTAACTTCGCAATGGAGGTTAGGGCGAGCTATTTAATTTGCAAAAACTTAAACTAAATTAATTAACTAATTATGTCATATAACCGGAAACGCATGCCGATCAGCAACCACGAATACCAAAAAGCAAACACCGAAACGTTTTTTCCCTTATCCGAAATAATAGAATAGAGGAAAACGATCTTTCCTCGCTGGAGCGCGAATTACTAATGTGAGAGAGTTCTATATACTAACTCTTGGAATAAACAAAAAGCCAAATCAAACCAAAGAATTTGCTGAAATAATTTGGTATTAAGTTTAACAAATTGTTTACTTTTTCAAATATTTTGTTTACATTTATTATCAATACTAAAACCGAGGTGGAGGCTATCAAAGATTCGTCACAGCCGAATTTAACACTTTTACTTGTTTTTTATTTAATCATCATAAAGTATGGGCTTGAGCGTTTCTTAAGTTAATCGTGTATAACCATAAATTTGTTTCATATTCTTGAGTAGATTATTCTATCAGTCTGTGTCTATCTGAAATAATAAGATTCTAAAAGTTAATTTTCCTCTCGGTTAAGTGGACATAGAAAAGGTGTTTTTTGAGAGGGTTATAACCTTGATGTGCTAACACTTCTTTATTTGAGAACCGGTTTAGCAGTTGGTAGTTAGTTGCCCTGTGTTTAGTTAGGGTTGCCATTTCCTCGTGGATAGGCTAACGTAAGAGAAACTCTTGCAATTTTTTTTAAATTTTCTATGAAAATAATGGTTCTGTTTTTTTCAAACTTATCGTGCTCTTCGTCCATTTTATGGTAGACATAATCGTCCATCAGAGCGGCTAATACGAATAACTATGGATCATTTTTCGCACCACGTTTACTCTTAATGATAATGTGCATCCCGTAAGATGCCGAACAGTGCGACCCAACCAGCTGTAGCCGCTGTACAGTAAAGCATTGAAGAAGACCCATATCAATCAATTCGTCGCCGTTCTCAGCAAATGGTGATGAGCCCACACACTTTATGGAAGATTTTATAAAACGTTCTTGGTTTATGAGCTTTTATGATTCAACTTTTTCAAGAATTAAGGCCAAACGACCATCATATGCACCACCAATTCGGTCAATAAGCTGAAGTACAAATTGGTATTGATTTTGATTTTCCATAAAAAATTTTGTTCAGCCATGAAGCTCATTATCTCATTCGGAGTGAACATAATCCACAAGCTTTTGTTCATACACTATTACATCCACAAAAAGTTACTGATTGGTATGCTTTATGGTCCGTTTTCGTCCTCAAAAACGATGATGGGCAGGATGTTACTATCAACGCTGAACGGTATAGAGGCACGATTACAAGTTTTTTCATACCCCACTTAGCTGACATTAATCTTGGTGATATGTGGCTCCAACAGGATGGAGCCGTATGGCTCACAGCGCACCCCACAATTAATTAACTCAAAGAAACTTTTGATGAACAAATAACTTTACGTATTGGCGGTGTTAATTGGCGTCCAAAATCGTATGTTTTAACCCCATTTGATTATTTTCTTTAAGGTTTATGTAAAGTCACTCGTCTCCGCCGATAAACCACAGACAATTGAAAACCTGGAAATACACATTCGACGAGGTATTGCCGAAATACGGCAGCAAATGCTGTGAAAAGTGTGTGCAAATCATATCTTAGCAATGCTAAGTTAGCATTAATCGTATAAAATAGCTATCAAATAAAGCCAGTACAATTGAATGAATAAAACTTAGCTATGGCTTATTTTAATATAAATTTCTGTAACTAATAAAAAAAACCCGTTATGAGCTTATAGGTCTAATCTCAAAAGCAACGCCATGAGATGGGATAATATTTTCAACAGAATAATCCCGTTAGTTGAAAATTTTAAAATCGCTAGAAAATATATATAAATATAACTGTGGCGAAAGCAAATTCGACCCCAACTGAGACGTCCTTCGAAGTCGAATCAAAAAATGAACAACAATATAAACAATTTCAATTAATAGTCGAGCACTACCATCGATCATCTGGAATAACGACGGCCTACGAATATTTTATTGAAATCCTAAACCATTTTTAACAGCATTCATATATTAAGATTAGATTATATATAGATTTTCTTCTGTTTGATTTTTCGAATTTTCCCATTTCACATTCAAGAAATTGAAAATCGGAGAACACTGAAAATTTTAAATTTAAAAAAATTTAAACCCTGTTAATTAGTGGCAGGAAAAGAAGTAATGGAACATCGGGATGATGTGATATACATTATCTGTGCTTTTCAGGAATAACCGTTTAAATACATTTTTTCGATTTTGAGTTATTCATTTTTATTTGTCTTAAAAATATTTGGAAAAATAGAGACCATTTTCAACTCATAAAAAAAAAAAATTATCATTAATATTTACTTTAATATTTCATACTAAGTTTGTAATAGAAACTTTGATTTTATGAAATAAGCAGTTATTCAGAATAACCACAAATAATCACGATTAAAATGTACCTACTTTCGTAATGTTTAATTTTATAGTTTTGTGATATCCACAATCCAACGAGATGTTCCCAACATAAACTGATTCTGGAGAAAGTCGATCAAACATTGAATCCAACTAGCTTAGTGCATAGGAAGTAATTCATACAAACATCAGCATAAATTTATCATACGTACCCCGTACCACACAATGGTGTATGTTATACAAATCTAGAACAATTGAGATGACGACAAAAAGTATGGAAATAAGAAATTTTAATATATGAATCCCTAGAAAATTTGAACTTTTTTCCTTTTATGCCATTCTCCTTGCAGTGTAAAATGAATGTATATACAGTGGCACAGAGAAGTACACATTAGCATGGGCCGTAATCAAGGAAAAAAAAATATTTTTGGATTTTTAAGTTGAAGTAGCGTTAATATGGTGCCTTATAGACAAATGAAATAACTGTAAAAAAATTGTATCGTTATTTCAATTTTTAACCGGGCCCCTTTGCTTTCAAAAGTCTCAAAAACGGTTTTTTCTCCAAAATTTTCAAAAATAAATCTCATATCAAAAAATAATATTGGCTAAAGTTGTAGTTCATAAGATTTCCTAAAAAAATGTCTCTTGGACTTTTTTCCTAGGTTTGATCACTTCGGAGATAATTTACTTTTAATAAAAATACCACTGTTATTTCAATTCTATGGGAATTATCATTTTTTTATTTCAGAGTTATGAATTAGTTTTATAGTACTTATATACTAAACAAAAAATAACAATAATTTTGATTACTTCACAATATTTAATTTAATTTTTATATTGAAATTATATATAAAGATTCAAAGGCACGTCTGAAAAAGCTAGCGTATATAAATGAATAATAAAACAAAACTGTTTCGTTAAGAATTCGAAAAAAGAAGTTACTGCGATTTATTTTTCATATTTTCGACTTACTTATAATTTGTTGTACGAATTGAGTGTCATTGTTGCTTTTTCTCGAATATGTTCCTTATAAGTTTGCTACATATGAATAACGGTATTCTGTTTACTAAATTATTTGTGAAGCGACAAAAAAGCAGACGTCTTACAATTTCTGTAGTTATTTTAGTCGAGTGTTTGTTATCAGTGCGTCAACAATTAAAATATTGTTTTGTTAAATAAAATTCTTATAGCGTATTATCAGGTAATTAAAAACCACATTTTAAAACATAGATAGGCAGAAGAAGAAGAATAATTTTTCTTCTCATTCGGCCAATCTATGTTTTAAATCAAATATTATTGTAACTGCACTACAAATTTTTAATCAACTCTTACCGTAATATTTAATACAAAAGAAAATATGGCTACAGTAACAACACGTACTAAAGACGTGTGTCCACTTTTCGGAAACGTTGAAGATATTTGCCCAAACGAAGCCAGACAACTCCCAAGATACCAAGAGGTTATAAAATGTTACCATTTCGTTCGAAAGCAGATTATGGGTCAAAGAGTCAAACAACCCACATCTGGGGAAGTTGCCAATTTAGTTGCATGGAAGATAGAGGATATTTGGAAGCGCGCATCTCTTCCAATACTGTCTCATAATCGCATTAAGGATATGATTTTGGCTTATAATAAAAATTATCAAAATATTATTAAGCCGCTCAAAAGCCGTAATACACCATTTCTTCAAGAAAAATTGTCCAAATTTAAAACAGCGTCATTAAAAATATTTGATATATGCCATTGCAAATGTGCAGATTTTGAATCATGTAAGTGTCAAAATTGTCATAAAGTACCGAAAATTGAGAGAGAATTTTTGAAAGATCAACGCACCGAGCGAAAGATGGTGATGGGAGGAATTGATCAAGTGAAAACTAGAGAGCTGCGAAAGAAAGAAGAAAGGAAACAAAAAACACAACAACGCGAAGCTATGGAAAATGTGAGTTATGAACTTCTACCAGGTGCTAGTTGTAGTCAGTCATTGAATGAATCCAACATATCCCTATCATCAAATGAATCGTCCACTATTGCTTCAAGTGATGATGATTTTATCAGTCCAAAACGGCAGAAAAAAGATAAGTCTCCGATTCAAATGAGATTGGCTTTAACGTCTACTGCAAGGATGGCAGATTTAACTGGTTCATCGAATAGGACCGTCGCTAAAATTGCTACAGCGGTGTTGGAAGACATGAAAATTGTTTCAATAAATAATAAAACAAATATAATAGACAAAAATAAAGTACGCAGAGAAATAAATAAAAATAGAAAGTCCCTTCAACATTCCGCTGACAATAAATTTATACATGGATTATACTTCGACGGTCGTAAGGACACAACAATAATTCATAAAGAAGGACGTCGTTTGACGGAGAAAGAGGAACACATTTCAATAATAGAAGAGCCTGGAAGTAAATATTTTGGACATATTTCACTAAAAGCTTCAGGCAGTGCGGAAGAAATATTTCAAGCCATGATTTCACACTTTATTAAATGTAATACAAGCCTTGAAAAATTGATTGTTCTTGGTGGTGATGGAACTAACGTAAATACAGGTTGGAAAAGTGGTGTATTCCGAAAGCTTGAAGTTCATATTGGCAGACCATTACAATGGAGTGTTTGTATGCTTCATATGAACGAGTTGCCATTAAGGCACCTGCTGCAAGAATTGGATGGTGGTACAAAAGGCCCCAACTCCTTTTCAGGAAATTTGGGGAAACTTCTTGATGGCTGCGAAAACTTGCCTGTAGTTTCTTTTCAACCTATTATAACAACTCTGCCAGTAGTTTCCGAACGGGATTTAAGCACGGATCAACAATATTTATATAAAATCTGTTGTGCAATCAGTTCTGGAAAATGTTCTGCCAATATAGCCAAACGAAATCCTGGCCGACTAAATCACGCTCGATGGTTAACTACAGCTAACCGACTGTTGCGGTTGTATGTCGCTACAAATAATCCTCCAGAAAATCTTGAAATCATAACCAGATTCATTTTGAAAGTTTATGCGCCGACATGGTTTCATATTAAAACAAACCCATTTCTACAATTTGGTGCTATCCACCTTTGGACTGCCATTAAAGCAGCAAGAGAGTTTTCAGGTGAAGTGAAAAACATTTTTGAAAAAGTCATATCAAAAAATGGCTATTTCGCTCATCCCGAAAACTTACTTTTGGCTATGCTTTTTGACTGCCGTGACAATATAAGAGAATTAGCTATAAATAGAATTCTTATAGCACGGCAACATTTGCAGAATAACGTAAGATATTTTAAACCACCTGTAATATTATTTAATGCAGAAGATTACACTGATTTAATTGACTGGCAGGCGTGCAATTTAACCGAACCTCCTTTGACGATGGAACTTTCAGAAGAATACCTCAAAAACTGTATTCATAAGAAAAAAATGATTGAAATAAGTGTAAATTTTCCATGTCATACGCAGGCCGTTGAAAGGTGCGTTAAAGTGGTTACAGAAGCATCTTCGAAAGTATGTGGAGAGACGTCAAGAGATGGCTACATAAGAGCCAAATTTCAAGGCAGAAATCTTTTACCTAAATTTGAGAATAAGATGCAGTATTATGAAGTAAAAGAAGCAAATAGAATGCATTAGTACCACAAAAAATACAAATTTAAAAAGGTTAATTTTTGTTTAGTATATAAGTACTATAAAACTAATTCATAACTCTGAAATAAAAAAAAATGATAATTCCCATAGAATTGAAATAACAGTGGTATTTTTATTAAAAGTAAATTATCTCCGAAGTGATCAAACCTAGGAAAAAAGTCCAAGAGACATTTTTTTAGGAAATCTTATGAACTACAACTTTGGCCAATATTATTTTTTGATATGAGATTTATTTTTGAAAATTTTGGAGAAAAAACCGTTTTTGAGACTTTTGAAAGCAAAGGGGCCCGGTTAAAAATTGAAATAACGATACAATTTTTTTACAGTTATTTCATTTGTCTATAAGGCACCATATTAACGCTACTTCAACTTAAAATTCCAAAACAAATTTTTTCGGCCCATGCTAGTACACATACCCCATAGAAAAATGCGTTTTATATAAAATTGTATGTATTTTACTAACAAAAATTACTTTTCATAGTTATTTAGAAACATATAACACAATTAACACCTTTTATATATGAAGGGTTCACTTCTAAAGCGAACCAAATCAGAAAAAGACAATTCGACGATATTTTGAGGTTGAGTAAATGAACTGCCGTTAATTTCTAGAATGAATATTTTAGTTATACTAAAAACAGTTTTAAAGTTTAATCTCAAAATGGTATAAATTTTACAAACTACATTCGCAAATTTTTGCCAAAAAATTAAGAAAAAAAAAATAATGACTTGGTTAATTTTTGCTCCGAATAATTGATATTATTGGCAAATATTGTAATTTTTTAGTAAAATAAAAGTCGGTATACCTTTCGACAAAAGTAATAAAAAAAATGAATTTATTTATTTAACATATTATTGGGAAAGCGTCTGTATTTCGAAAACATTATCTCAATAACAATTAACAAGGCATGTGGTTTACTTGGACTTATAAAGCATTGTGTGAAAGAGTTTTCTGATCCATACACAACAAAACAATTTTTCACTACACTAGTACGACCTATTCTAGAATATGGATTTGTAGATTGGGACCCTTTTTACACTTTACATTCTAACTCAATTAAATCCGTTCAAAAACAATTCTTAATATTTTGCCTTCGCGGACTTAGCTGGGATCCAAATATGCAATTACCCTCTTGTAGAAGTCGTCTTGTTCTTACTAAGCCTCCTACGCTTAAAAGTCGAAGAAAGATGTTAAATGTAACCTTCCTGTTCAATCTGATTCATGGCAATTTAAACTCCCAATTTGTCCTCAGCAGAATCAATATAAATACTTCACAGCGCATATCACGGTATTTCCAGTTCCTGATTGTAAAATATTTTCGCACAAATTATGCTAACTCTTATCCTTTTCGTCGAGTCTGTGTCGAATTTAACCAACTTTATAATACCATTAACTTTCAAAAAAGTTTAGATTTGCTCAGAAGGGAAATAATAATTTATCTAAACAATATGTAATACATTTTTAGTTTTGCTGTAACCAATTTTAATTATTTTAATTTAATTTATTTCTATATTTCCTTACAAATGTTATTAATGTTAAATAGTCTGTAAGGATTATATTTAAATAGAATAATAAAATAAATAAATATTAATTAAAAATATATTGAAAAAATTTTGAAAATTTAAGGTTTAAAAAATGTCTACACATAAAAAAATTCGTCATGTTCATCTTCATCATATTGGGGCTGGTCCTGACGTTATCTCGTTGTTACCTCTTGTTTGACTGGTAGATTCTTATACAAACTGTGATTTTCCTAAAAAACTTAATCAAATTGGACTTCTTTATTGAGTGTTTCCTTAAATTTAAATGAAAAAGGTAGCTTGCGTTCAAATCGAGACCACTTGATATTGAGCCATGAAAAATTGTGACCATCTACTGCTTTTTTTCGGTTCGTAATATTTTTTTCTAAAATATTAGTTGATAGAAATTCATTTCTTTCCATTTCTATCACTTCGTATGGTGGGCGCTTGATTTTAGCACCTTTGACAATTTCAATCCAGTCATTATAAGAATAAATAAATTGTTGTTTCTTGCTTCGGTTTTCAATTACACCAAAATCAGCATCGTTTGGCAAAAAAGATTAAATGAAGTTCTTTTTGCAAAATTTAATTCGAATCTCCGCCGTCACCGAATTTCATTTTCATGTCAAGCTTAAAATGTAAGTTAAATTTCTTGCTGAGTACATTATAATAAAGTTTTTGTTTAACAACTGCCATGTTATCGGCAATAGACTTTTCCACATACATGCCGAGGAGGAGAATAAAGCCGCATGAGCACATCATATCGTCGTTCGTAAATTATTGTTTCTATATGTGTTTTTTTTGGTTAATTCCTGTTAAAGTTTAGTTGCTAATTGCAAAAAACTGACCCGAAAAAATTGGTACGACCTTCCTACCAAGGAAAGTACTATATTTCGTGTTTTTTTCTGTAAAAAAAATTCCGCCTTTGAAAACTCTTCTAACAGGGATTAACCAAAACAAACACCATATAGAGCACAATAACTTACTAATGACGATTTAACAACCACTTTCTGAGAATGGCTGCAGTGTGCTTCGTGTCATTGTCTTGTTGGAAGTACCAGCTTCCAGAAAGACCCATTTTGTTTACCGATTCCTTTACATTATCCTTTAACAGGTTCAAATATGAAAAGCGATCCAATAAAAACTAAATTGCCCACCCCAGTCGCCGACATACAAACCGATACCATAACAGAGCCGCCTCCATAGTTTACTGTAGGTTGCAAGGTTTTTAGGTTGAAGATCTTCGTTCTTTTCGCCAAACTTTTCTTTTTGTTTTCCATCACATCCGAACAATTTAAACTTTCTTTTATCATTGAAGACCATATTATTCCCATAGGCTTCATTACAAGTTATATGCTTTTTAGCAAATTCGAGTCTTTGTGATTTATTTGTATTACTAATAAATTGTTTTTTTGGGGAACTTTGCTACGAAATCCGCTGCTACTTAGTACCTAACGTACAGTTTCTGGTTGGACAATGACAATCGAAGTATTTTATTTTTTATATTTTTATTTTTTTTTTAGATTTTTACTTATTTCGCTCAATATATGTCGCTTAACTCGTTGATTAATTTTTGGTGAACGACCACTTCTTGGTTTAATATTATGGTTTTTATTATTTTTTAAAAAATTCGCGTGGAGATTTTCTATTTTCAGATGTTGAACAATAAGTTTACTGATATTTAAGCTGATTTCCTTAGTTTTGGATATTAACAAATCCAAGCCGGACAAATTTCAAGACCATCTTTTTTTCAACTGAGGATAATTGATAGGATGATAATAACGAAGCAAAAATGTGTCCTTTTTTGTTGGAAAAAATACCGTTAATAAACAATATGAGTATGTATACTTTTCTGTGTTTTAATAATGTACATTTTTAAACTCTTTCTTTTCACTCGTACTCTCTGTCTGTCTGGCGTGGGGCAATCCCATTCCCCCTTATCCAATTGATCTGAAACTTGGCCCATAGTCTTGTTGTGACTACAGATTAATTTTGGGGTAGTCACGCACAGTCGCGCATGGTCACGCATAGTCACGGAGGGATTTAAAACGGGTTTCCTCTCGTCCAATCAATCTGAAACTTGTTCGATTGGCTTGCTGTAAAGAAAGATTAACTACGACATAGTCACGCATAGTCATGCACAGTCATGGACAGATTAAAACCTCAGTTCCCCTCATCCGATCGATCTGAAACTTTGTCCATAGACTTGTTGTGGCCAAAGATTAATTTTAAGATAGTCACACACAGTCACGCATAGTCACGGAGAGATTCAAAACTCATATGCATAAGGAAAGAAAGAGTTTTAATAAAAACTTTGTTTTTATGGTTTAGATTATTATAAAACAGCAACAAATTGGAACAAAAACATAAGGTTTATGCTAACATACGTGTTCTTGGTAAAATAGGTTCAACCTACTCTAAAAGCAATTTTGATATGGAATATGTATACTTTTCTGTGCCACTGTACATGTGGTTGTAAGCAACAGAATAAATATGTATACTAATTTTTGTAAGTGGGTTTTGTGTTGTGCGGCGTTTTATATATAGTCCCATAAGCATTTCATATATTAATGAGTAAACAAAACAGTAACAAAAGAACGAACAAACCAAGAAAGTTATTGGGGAAAACTAAGATAAATAAAGACAAAAGAACGTAAAATCACAAACATGATAACACAGCAGGACTTTATATGTATATCTACTTTTTTTACTCCAAACTTCATGCATATGATATCATTTACATATACTTACATACATATGTATGTCTATATAAAAACACATAGCCATTCAAACATATATGTATGTATAAATATAAATAATAAATAAAGAGTCCGCCATCTAACGTTTTTTTTTCAACTAGTGCTTATTTCGTTAATGGTAACACTTAGCTCATGTCTGATTTGACAGATAATTAGTTTTATCCTTCCGCTGAACGAATATGGTTGTGTATACGCTTGAACAACGCTGGGAAATATTGCGACATTACTTTGAAAATCATGGTAATGTTGCAGAATGTGTGCGAAAATTGCGTACGGATTTTGGAAGAAGAGAAGCACCGTCAGCTCCGTATGTTCTTTATATTGTGAAAAAAGTGAAATAAACTGGCATCCTCATCGATAAACCAAAGCGTGAAAAGCCAAAAACAGTGCGTACACCCGAGAATATTGCTGCTGTGGCAGAAAGTGTGCGTGAAGCGCCATCAACATCAATTCACCGTCGTTCTCAAGAATTGAACATTTCGGAGGCATCATTGAGACGAATTTTGCATAAAGACCTTGGTATGACGCCATATAAAGTCCAATTGGTTCAGGAGTTGAAGCCACCTGACCATCCAATGCGTTTTCGCTTCGCTAAGTGGGCCTGCGATCGACTTACAGAAGATGCCGATTTTGCCAAAAAAAAATCATCTTTTCAGATGAAGCTCATTTTGATATTGGCGGGTATGTAAACAAGCAAAATTGTCGCATTTGGGGCACAGAAAACCCCCACGCATACATTGAAAAGCCGATACACCCAAAACGTGTCACTGTTTGGTGCGGATTTTGGTCCAGAGGCATAATTGGGCCATTTTTCTTCGAAAATGAGCAAAGAGTGGCCGTTAGAGTCAATGGCGATCGTTATCGGGCCATGTTGAACGAATTTTTGTTCACAAAAATTGAAGAGGAGGATATTGGCAACATTTGGTTTCAACAAGACGGCGCTACGTGCCACACAGCCGAAGCTACACTCGATGTTTTGCGCCCTGTTTTTGAAGATCGCATTATCAGCCGCAGAGCTGATGTCGTTTGGCCACCTCGGAGCTGCGATTTGACACCGTTGGACTATTATTTGTGGGGTGCCCTCAAAGATAAGTGTTACGCCAACAAGCCAGAGACAACTGACGCTTTAAAGGACAATATTCTTGAAGCCATTGGTGAAATACAGCTGCACACAATCGATAATGTGCTTAAAAATTGGACCGATCGTGTAGGCATGGCCAGCCGAGCCAGCCATTTGAATGAAATTATTTTCCATTATTAACCGGAAGGATTGTTCTTTCAAATAAAAAAAGAAATTTGAGATAATATTCAGTAGTTTTTTTTTTTATAGCATTTAAAAAAAAAAAAAAGTTATTTGGCCAACCCTTTATAAATATAAATATAAATTAATGAAAGTATTTATGTCCACAAAGAACTATGTATCAACCCAAAAGCTATGAAATTTAATTGCTGATATTACCCAATACAAATAAAAAGACAATACAATCAATCCTATATCCAAATGAAGAAAGCTCTTGAAATGACCAACTAACCAAACAGTTAGACACATTAAACGAAACTTTTGTTTAGAACAAAAGAAGTATTCGAATTAGGAATTCAAATGAGAGAACAATAGCTTTGTGTTCCGATATAAGGACATTTACTGTAGTCCCTGTTTGATGTTTCCTGTGACCTGACGTTTAAAAAAGGGACCGAGGTTTCCTGGCGACAACTATAAAAACTCTCGCCCCTTTTTTCACTCAATCACAGCTCATCGCACATGCAAGCGGAACCTGGAATTTAATAAAATAGATTACTAAAGATAAACCGAATCTGTTTACTCATTTTGCAGACACGTTAACATGTAAGTTGTTGGAGACAAAATTTATATATCACTTATTAAATTTAACCCATAATTAATTCAATTCCATTAATCATAGTTCAAAAAAAACTTTCTTAAAATCACATAAAGTTACATCCTCCCATAACTTTATACGTGTATAACCTCTACACATTACTTCCCCGTCTAACAGGTTTATACAATATGTTTGCTTTTATAAAGTTAATAACCCCATAACCTTTATATATATATTTCAATCAATTATTTACTCCCCCTAAATTATTCAAACTTCATTATGTACAATATTAGGTTTATTTTTTTGATTTTTTATGTGTTTTGTTAAAAAATTAGAAATCTCCCTCCGATGCAATTAAGGAAATGGTCTATAGAGTTCATTGATTGGCCAGAAGTCATACGGTGTTAATTCAGGTGAATGCGAGGTACTATGGTGCATTATTGTGCCGTCGATAGATAGATCTGTCCTCTTTTTGCTAATAGCGCATACGATGCATAGGACCAAAAAACATTAAATTGTAAACAATTTGACTCGGCGGATGGACAACGAGGACAATTGTTAACATGAAATTAATTTTTGAACGACTTTGGAGTAATTTTTTCAGTATTGCTTCACATTTGCCCAATATCCGATTGATTTGTCGCCTCCATGAAACGTATTCTAGCATGAAGAGGGGACATTCCAAATTCGTAGGCTTCCTTAAAACTATCGCCTTCTGGTGGGGGGTTGGCTTAATTGACTTGATGTCTTTTGGCATATAATGCAGCTTTACGTTGACTTTGTTCCAGTTAAAGCTTGTGCAACTTTCCTACCAATCATTGTGAGACACATTTTAAAATGTACTTCAATGTCTTGGTCATTAAATTTAAATATTACTGGTTGATCTTTTATTTTTTGAACTTCTTCAGTTATGACATCTTTGGTTTCCTTTTTGAATGCAAATTTTATTGGTCTGCAATACTTTGTTGAAGGAGGAATTTCATTTTTCCATATATCAATACTAGTTGACGGCTCTAAGACGCTATACCTATTTGTTAAGCGGAATGGAACGAAAAATACCATAAATAAATTAGCATCTGATGAATTTTCGGCATTAAATTGCTTGTATTATTTCTGACCAGAGGATCCATCACATCCCCATTTAGAGATTAAAGTAATGCTGCCATTACCAATTTTTTTTAAATGATCAGTATCAAGCGTATTTAGCAATCGTTCTGCAGTATGTTCAAGGAGATTTTGCAATTTTATTTCTGCTGATGTTGAAGTGACACTAATAGCAGATTGTGAAGGTAAGCATTCATTTTTGGCAGAAACTAAATTTCGATACTCTGGAAAAATCCCACAATTCTTTTCATTGGTTCGCTTCCGCAATTCCTTATATTGTGTAACGACGCGTTTTCGCTTTAGCTGGGGGCAACCTCAGCGTGCCCAGGGTTCGTTACAAATTTTGTTTGTTTTTACCGACGGAAGAAAATAAATCACGCACCACTTTTTGTAAAACGTTGTAAACTTTATTCACGCACAAATTACACTATGGGTGTTTACCAGTGGTGGTCAAGGTTCGTCTCGTTGACAGTGCTGGGTTGCGTAGAGCCACTGACCGGTCCCGTCTAATTGATGGCGTAGAACACTCTTTCAATTTCGGGGATGGTTGGTGTAGTCAGACTCTCGCAAACAGGTAATGATCACCTGGTTGAGGACGTAGGAACTCCCCACCCGACAGTGATGGTCCCGGTTACGAAACAACAAGTCTGGTTCAATCAATGGTGGAGACCCGTACCTTTCAATTGATCCGGACTATGTTGTTGAGTCACTAGTTGTCCAAGTCAATTGCCCTGGGTATAATTCACTGGATTGATGCTGTATAACAAACTTTCAATCTTGGGTGATTATACCGTGACAACTAATAAGTTATATTAAACTGATAGCGGAGACCCAACCTTTCAGTTTAATATGATCTTACCGTGTGGCTGTCCACTGGCGAACTAACTTTTCTTCGTTAGTGCGCTCTCTTTTATACTGTCGCTTGTCCATGTAAGCTGTGTATAACTATGGTAAAGCTCAATACAGTGGTGGTGGTTTAATTTCTCACCACAACAACTGTATGGTATATTGTTAACAGTGATTGAGCTTTACCATTGTTATTTAACATTATGAAATAAATGGGTTTAATACATAGCAGACACAGTAGCATTAAATCTTAACTAATATTGTAAATAGATGTTAACTAGACTTTTAGTTATAAAATAAAATATAATATAATTCAGCTTTAATAAATAAAATAATGGGTGTACAGACATTCAATCGTACTAAAGAATATAATTAAATGGATATTCATTTTCTTAAGATAAAGGTGATAGAAAAATATAAATATTGTGTATGTAAAAACGAGCGGCGTGACTTTTACTCGTCACACGGCCCCTCTTCCTCGTCAAATATTGTTCGGATGCGGTAGTTACCATTCCGCGCTATGTGGATCCGATAGGGTATGCCCGCTACCGTCTTTCGGAACCGTTGTTTTTGGAACGGCCTTTGTCTAATGGCTTCTTCGACCATCGATGATGGTGTGGTATCATCGACCGACTCTATTGATGATGGTCGAGTGGGCGTCACGCATGCATCTTGGCTCTGCAGCGTCCTCTCGGTGGGCAATGTGGATGGTAGAGTGCCGTGGTGTACTACGTCACCGGTTGCGATCGACTGTGATGGTAAATTGTCGTCGTCATTGGTACGTGTACTCGCACTATCGGTTGGTTGTGGGTTGGTAGACCATATACCTCCGTACGTCAGCGCCCCTATTTCTGGCATCTGTTTGGCCAGGGGTACAAGCACTCGTACTGTCATGGTTTTTTCGTAACAGTAATAGCCGAGGTGTGGATAGGATCGGATCTGTTGGGTCATATCACAAAACCCCTTTCTGGTTGGCGGTGTTGGTGGGTGATACCCTTCGTTGTCACTATCTAAAGATGGTGGTGACCGAGGCGGTAAAGGTGATGGTGGTGTCCTCAGCCGATGATCCACGGTGCGGTCGTAAAACCCAAGGAGTGAGCGACTCAATTCAATCTCAATTGGATCGGGGTCATCAACCTCTTCACTACCGTCGGGTTTGGTGTCATCATGGCATTTGGTTGTTGAGGAAGTTGTTGGCGAGAATAGCAGTGGTGTTGGTGGACGGTGGTCCGATGTTTTTGGTCGTTTTCTAGCGGACGAATTCCTGGGGAAGTACTGCGGAGTATTGGCGTTGCCGCTAGTACCATCTCGATCATCATCGCGTGAGGTGGTTGTTTGAGCGGACATACGATAGCACCTCATAGTATTGGGGTTGAAAACTGGTGGTGAACCTGGTGTGGCTGATCGTTTGGGCCGATGACCTGTTTGTCGGCCCCGACTGGTGCTGGGCATCTGGTCAGGTTCCACATATATGGTCTTGCGTCTCTTGGCTTGTTCGCGCTCGAGATTTGCTCGGAACCGTTTTCTTGCTTGCTCAAATTTGTCCGCCATATTGTTTACGGTGTGGTTGATGTGGAATGAACTAAGAATAAAGGAAAAGAGCAGAAGATACCAACATAATTAGTAAGGGAAATGATAAATATTATGCGGTTGTCTCTGACTGAGTGTGGTAAATTTTTAGATCTCCTACATGAGCAGTCCGTGTGTTTCGTTTGTCGGTACCCTGCAGCCTAACTATCACGGGTGACACGAAATCGATAACGGCGTAAGGCCCATCAAATTTGGGTGCAAGTTTTGCTGTGAATTTATCGTGGGATTTTGAGAGTGGGTGTTGTCGGACCAACACCTGGTCGCCCACATTTGGTTTCCAGACTCGTCGTCTGAGATTATAATGGCGTTTTTGCTCTTGGCTCGCCTTAATGAGGTTTGTCTTTACGATTTTAAAGATTTCTTGAAGTTCTTTAGCCCGCTCGGTTGGGCTAGGATTGTGTGCTCCGGTTCCAATTGTAAGTTCATCATATAGTGCCTTGGGTAAACGGGGTTCTCGCCCTTGGGCAAGGTATGCTGGAGAATATCCCGTAGACTCGGCAACGCTAGTATTTATGGCCAGCATAATCTCGGGTAGGGACTCGTCCCAGGTATTATGACTGTGGCTCGAAAACTGTGCAATAATGGTTTTAATTGTGCGATTTGCTCGTTCCGTCGGATTTTCTTTTGGGGTATAGGGTGCTGTAAATTGTTGTTGGGTGCCAATCTCCTGGAGATAACGCTGGAACATACGAGATGTAAACTGGACACCGTTGTCGGTTATGAGTGTCTTTGGGACGCCATATCGACTAACTATGCGCTCACGAAAACCCCTGGTTAAACTAAGTGCCGTGGCTTTGCGCATGGGTATTAACTCTCTCCATTTAGAGAAGCGGTCAAATAGAACCAGTAACATCGTGTTCCCATGTTTGGTTCGAGGGAGTGGTCCTACAAAATCTGCGCATACTGTGGCCCAAGGTTCTTCCGGAACTCGGCTGAGCATTTCGCCAGCTGACCGTTGTTGGGAGACCTTGTGTCGCTGACAAGATTGACATTGGTGGATATATTGAGCAATTTGACGAAACATACCTGGCCAGTAGTATCGACTCGCGATTCGGTTCATTGTTTTTCTTATACCGAGGGGGCCGGCCGTAACGTCATCATGATTCTCTCGTAACACTCGTGGTCTCAGCTCGCTGGCTACACATAATTTCCATGTGGTTCCATCTTCGTCATTCAGGTGACGTGGGAAATGTCGGTATAATTGTTGTCCGACGATGGCGTAGTCGGCATATTTACTGGGTTGATCTCGAACCTCTTGCATTCGTTTCGTAAACCAGGCACAAGTACTTGGTGTGGATGCGACATTTGCCGAATATAACACGTCCATCGGTTGTCGTGATAAGGCGTCAGCGACTACATTGTGTCGTCCTTGGCGATATTGTACTGTATAATTATACTGTTGGAGCTCTAATGCCCATCGTGCGAGCCTCCCTGTGGGGTTCTCGATCGCATTGAGCCACTTTAATGACAAATGATCAGTCAAAACAGTAAATTTGTACCCTTCGAGGTAAGGTCTCATTTTACGTACTCCCCATATTATGGCCAAGCACTCCTTCTCCGTGGTAGAGTAATTTCGTTCTGCCGGGTTGAGGTGTCTACTGGCGTAAGCTATGACCCTTTCGACACCCTCCAGTTCCTGGGTTAGTACTGCCCCCAAACCATGATCACTTGCATCTGTTTGTAGGGTAAATGTTTTGGAAAAATCAGGACAAGCCAGGACTGGTGCTTCAGTTAGTTTTGATTTTAATAGTTCGAATGCTTGTTGTTGTTCAACTCCCCATTTCCAATGTTTCCCCTTTTTAAGTAGGGCGGTCAGGGGTTGTGATATTCGTGCGAACTCTGGTACAAATCGTCTATACCATGAAGCGATCCCGAGGAAACTTCGTACCTCTTTGACGTTGGTTGGGGCACTCATGGTGGTGATGGCGGCTACTTTATCGGGATCGGTTTTTATACCGTCTCCACTGACTACATGACCCAAATATTTCGTTTCTGTTTTAAAAAATTCGCATTTCTCCGGGTTAATGCGTAAGTTGGCGTTGCGTAGACGTCGGAAAACTTCTTTGAGATTCCCCAAATGTTGTTGTAACGTCTGTCCGATAACGATTATATCGTCCAGGTAGGCGAAAGCATATGGTTCCATGTCGGGACCAATGACCGTATCCAATGCCCGTTGAAATGTGGCCGGGGCGGAATGCAGGCCAAATGGCATCACTCGCCATTGATATAACCCACGCCCAGTAACGGCGAAAGCAGTGTACTGTTTACTGGCCTCTGCCATTGGGATTTGCCAATAGCCATCTTTCAGATCGATGCTACTGATATACTTGGCATGCCGTAATCGATTCAAAATATTATCTATGTGTGGTAAGGGATATGCATCGGGTACTGACCTGAGATTTAATTGCCGGAAATCCATACACGTTCTCCAGGTGCCGTTTTTCTTTTTGGTTAAGGTGATTGGGAAACTGTAAGGACTGTGTGAGGGTTCTATACATCCTTGTGCAATAAGTTTATTTACTTCAGCATCGATTATCGCTTGCATGGCGGGGTTGCGCGGGGCATACCTAATTTTGATGGGGCGGTCATCTTTCATAATGATGTGGTGTTCAGCTATGTGTGAGGGACCATTGATGAATTGAAATTTAGGCAACTCGGTTTCAAGAAACTGTTTAATAAGTTGTTGGTCGCTGTGGCCATGTGACGCGATGTTATAGGGCCTTCCTCCAGTGGTGGACTCATTAGATTGATCACATTTTGTTTTTTCCGTACTTACTTGAAGTTGGGTTGCATTTATTAGACTGCATGGTATGGCTGGATTAGTTTTGGTCGTACATTTGACAGATAATCCGGCACAATGCAGTGTAGTTTGGAATTGCTTTAAAAAATCCAATCCCAAAATAATGTCTTCGTTGAAGTCAGGCATGATCAGGAATGTGCAGGTGTGGGTTTGGTTTCCGAGTGTAACATTGTAGTTTACAGCGGCTTGGATCAGTTTCTTTGAGCCGTCGGCTAGTGTAATGTTCATACCCTCGGTGAGGATGGCAGGTCGCTTGCCTAAAGTTTCTACAAACTTACTCTTTATAAAACTGCGAGACGCCCCCGTGTCGAGAGTGGTGATGACCAAGCGATTTTCAATTAGAATAGTCGCCGTGATACGCGATTCCTCGCAGGTTAATTGGGTTGGGTTTGTTGAGGGTCGTTTTATCGGTAAGTCGTCCGCCCTCAGTCGTGGCGACCTCCGCTTTCGTTTTCCGACCTGGTTTTACGTGAGCCTGTCACTTTGTTGGTGCTTTTGCAGTCTACACAGCGAAGCGTTTCTCGGTTGTGGGGTCCTCTGCCCGAAGTATTGGTTGGTGTACCTTTGGTTGTTCGTGAAGGTTCTACTGGGGTGTTAGCGGCATGTCTGGGAATACTCTCCAGATCGTGAGCTAATGATATCAGTTCCTTTAAGGTGTTGAAATCTTTCCGCCGGATATACCACTGATAGTCCGGGTGTGCATTTCTGTAAATGCGGGTTAGTTTTTCATTTTCAGCAAGATTGGCGTGGCGCATCAAATTCTGTAACGCGAGAACGTAGTCTTTAAAAGTCTCACGTGGTCGTTGAATGCGTTTCCGTATCTCGTCCTCCAACTTCTCGAAATACCTTGGTGGTAGGAAAAATTCTAGAAAGTCTTCCTTAAACCTTGACCACGTCTGCCAATGTTGGTTATTGTTTCTATACCAAATACTGGCCTTCTCTCTCAGAAGTTCTGGCATAGTTTTTGGCACACGATCCAGGGGGACACCATACGTGTCGGCCAGTTCTTCAATTCGTTCAACAAAGTCTAACGGGTCTTGTTCACCGTTAAATTTTACACCCCACTTACGGACCTGGTCGATTTCGGCTATGCTTGATGTAGACGGTATAGCTGTGATAATGTTGGGTGTATTCTGGGTCATCTCATTTTTGACGGGTGATGGGCACTGACGTGATCCGCTTTCGTCTGGTGTGGTTAAAACGTCAGGGTTAGGCCTAGTTGTCGTTGGCACTGGGAGATATGCTGGCTTGGCAGGTTGCTCATACTTCATCTGTAGCTCTAGTAAACGTTGTCGTCGGGCTTCATCGTGCTCATTTGTAATAAATTTGGCCAGCCGTTTGCGAAGTTCCTCCACGTTACCGGTAAGTTCCAAGTTGAATTCTGCTGCGTAGGTGAGCAGTTCTTCACGTTTCAGGGAATATGCCCACGTAGTTCTGAGCATGATGACGTTGCCTATTGTTGTTTCAAATTTATAATACTTACTTATGTTGACCACTCGTTTACCACTTTCTTGTACCTAATAATAGGCTTTCCCTTCGACCGCGTTCGGGTTGTATAATAAATCAACTGCGTTGGCGCTATACAGTCGGAAGTCAGGTTCATCAACCGTTGGGAGAGACGATAAATAAATTAAAAATATACAGAGGTTGTAGTTCACCTCCAGTCTTTTAATGCAGGAGGAAAAGAAAAATTTTTATTATTTCTCTTTTTTTTTTTTTATGTTGTTTTTTGTTTTATCGCATTGATAAGTCGCGATCGCTTGTTGTTAATCTGAGCATTAGTTAATAGTTCGCTTTGAATAGCACTTATTAGTTATTCAGGTTTTTTTTTATTTTTTTTTTTTTGTTTTATCGTTCTATTTTAAACTGTTCACAGTTTTTCATTTTATTAAAAAAAGTTTAAAAATTTAATTTACTTTACACTTTTCGTAATATTGAAAGTTTAATTTCCGAATATCGCTTGCAACGTATTCTCATGGCGATTCGGATATGACGACATTATATATTTTAACTATTTATATTTTCCGTGACACTTGTATTTTAATCCGTCGTGGACAGTTTTACGACTGTCCCTGCTCGGGCGCCACTGTAACGACGCGTTTTCGCTTTAGCTGGGGGCAACCTCAGCGTGCCCAGGGTTCGTTACAAATTTTGTTTGTTTTTACCGACGGAAGAAAATAAATCACGCACCACTTTTTGTAAAACGTTGTAAACTTTATTCACGCACAAATTACACTATGGGTGTTTACCAGTGGTGGTCAAGGTTCGTCTCGTTGACAGTGCTGGGTTGCGTAGAGCCACTGACCGGTCCCGTCTAATTGATGGCGTAGAACACTCTTTCAATTTCGGGGATGGTTGGTGTAGTCAGACTCTCGCAAACAGGTAATGATCACCTGGTTGAGGACGTAGGAACTCCCCACCCGACAGTGATGGTCCCGGTTACGAAACAACAAGTCTGGTTCAATCAATGGTGGAGACCCGTACCTTTCAATTGATCCGGACTATGTTGTTGAGTCACTAGTTGTCCAAGTCAATTGCCCTGGGTATAATTCACTGGATTGATGCTGTATAACAAACTTTCAATCTTGGGTGATTATACCGTGACAACTAATAAGTTATATTAAACTGATAGCGGAGACCCAACCTTTCAGTTTAATATGATCTTACCGTGTGGCTGTCCACTGGCGAACTAACTTTTCTTCGTTAGTGCGCTCTCTTTTATACTGTCGCTTGTCCATGTAAGCTGTGTATAACTATGGTAAAGCTCAATACAGTGGTGGTGGTTTAATTTCTCACCACAACAACTGTATGGTATATTGTTAACAGTGATTGAGCTTTACCATTGTTATTTAACATTATGAAATAAATGGGTTTAATACATAGCAGACACAGTAGCATTAAATCTTAACTAATATTGTAAATAGATGTTAACTAGACTTTTAGTTATAAAATAAAATATAATATAATTCAGCTTTAATAAATAAAATAATGGGTGTACAGACATTCAATCGTACTAAAGAATATAATTAAATGGATATTCATTTTCTTAAGATAAAGGTGATAGAAAAATATAAATATTGTGTATGTAAAAACGAGCGGCGTGACTTTTACTCGTCACAATTGATTTTTGGTCAATTTCAAATCCAAAAATAGGGCGAACGCTTCTTCCGGCGTAAATTTCTTATCTTCAATTGGTGTAGGAATGCTTTTCAAAATTCTCTTTGTGCGCCTTGGGCTCGCTTCTACTATTTTTTCAATTATTTCAATTTTATTTTTTTTTATTTTGGGTTGGTTGAATTTGGTGCAAAAATGAATCCTTAATAATTCTTTGAGAAATTTCTTCATTGATATTCTCCAGCTTGCGCCTTCGAGATCTTTCACTACATCCGTCAATTGGTTTTGCTGGTCGCCCCTTTTTTCCACTTTCGTTGGCAGTTGTAGATGCACTCTCAAAAATAAGTTCCTTTATTAACCAGTCTTGGTAACGTTTGTAAATCTTTGTCTTGCTATGAGAGCACTCAATGTACCGTCTTTTCAAATTCGACGCAAAATTAGTAATTTTTCCTTTGTGCATTTCAATGTCTTCTAAGTTACAATTCTTAAAGAAGTCGTTGCTCACTATGTGCAAAATTACATCGTCTACATCATTTCGTTGAAAATAAATATCTGCCAGATCTCTGTAACAGTATTTAGCCATTGCACAAATTGTAATGAATAATAATTGTGGAAACATTATTATAAATACTCTTTCTTGCAATTATGTAAAATAAAAATTTTTATCTTTTATTGCCACTTTTGGAAGCATACCTGCTCATATCTTTAAGGGCTATGTCGCAATAGTTTTTTTTACCATTTACCTGTTATTTAAATTTTTTCCCATTTTGTCAGGTATTTAAACTATATAACTCTAATTCAGACTATTAATGTTTTTGAAAGATACCTATGTAAATGTACCTGTAACAATTAAGCGCATTATATTTCAACCCTTTTTTATAAGTATATAACAACTCCTGACAACTCTACCCACACGCAAAAAAATACACCGCGGTGCACCGGTACGACCAACATTTGTATTCATAACACTCAGACGGACGGACGGACATCGTTTAATCGACTCAGAAAGTGTTTTTGAGTCGATCCGTATAATAAAAGATGGATAAAGGTCCAATTTTTTTGGCAGTTACAAACATCACCTCAAACTTAATATATCCTAACCACATAGTGGACAATTTTTGTATTCATAAATTTTGCAGAAAATATCTAACCTTGGGTCAGAAAAATTGTTCTGGTGCACACGGGCGGAAATTGGCGGGTATATAATGAGGTATAGGAGTATAGGGGAGGGTTCGCAGTATAGAAGAGTGCAAGATTTTTTCTGACTGCTTTTGACTGACAGGAGTTATGCTCTATTAAGTAGAAGATTTTCGGAAAATTTGGACCTTTTTAAAAAAATTTTTTTTTTTAAATTTCGGTATGACTCAGTGATTTTACATTTTTAATATTAATAGTATGGAAGCCACAAAATTATAAAAAATTTATTTCACTTCAAAATCTTTTAAATCAAAAAAGTTACAGTCATTCAGAAATAAAAATTTACAAAGAAATTTTTAATTTTAGCAAAATACTGAGAAAGCCCATTTTCGAAGACCCTGTTCGCTGTCATATAGTTGAGATAGAGTCCCAATTTTTTGGCTCCCGAGGTTTACTAGCATTTACTTTCAAATGAGTAACATAACTTTAAAATCGGTAACAAAAAAAAAAAATGTTTTTTGGCCGCCTTCTCAAAATATGGTCCACTGTGCGGCGATAGTTATCATTGGAAAAAAAAAACGCAACAGAAGCTGTCAAATTTTACATATTATTTACAACATTTTGTTTTTTAAAAATTGTTAACCGTGCCGACTGGAACTACTACTAGATTTGATGTTGGATTTCCCTAAAAGCCTGTACCAGGGGCCTTTTCTAATAAGTGACAAAATAAAAGCTATTTTATAGTTGTTATTTTTTCGAGAAGAAATAAAAATTTATTTTTAATGGTGTTGACAAAACATTGGATAACTTTACGATAATTGAAAACATTTTTGCTTCAATATGGGGATCCATTATATTTATACCCTCCGTACCAATGTGTAGAGGGTATAATATATAAGTTTGTCATTCCGTTTGTAATAATTGTAAAAAAATCTGGACCCCATAAAATATATATATATATATATTCGTAATCCTTGTTCCAAGCGGATGTGATATAGAGATGTCCCTCTTGCAGTCTGTGGATATCATGATCTTGTCCTCTATAGGTCAGCTGGGTAGCTCGCTTTTAGTGAAAATAAAACATTGACATCCTGAGTAGTCTGCTATTTTAGGTCTTCAAATCGGTTTAGTAGACTTGAAATATATGATTTTTCTATGTTGCTCTTGTTATAGTTGTTATTCAAAATGTTTATGCCTTTCACACCACTGTGCAGAGTACATATATCAGTTTGTTATTCCGTTCTTTACCTTTTAACAACTCCAGTTGATATAGTGATTTCCATCTGTTAGTCCGTGCGTCTGTCTGTCTGTCTGTCTGTTGAAATCACGTTCATACACAGAGTAAACCATTTAATAATATTGTGTTATTTTCTGGATCAGGTTAGTATTTAAATGGGATAAATCGGGCACCATTGTGCCAATATATGACCTAAAATATGGAAATATTTCTAAAAAATGCTGCAAATTTAGAGTATTTGTTGTAATAAATTAGTATTAAATATGTCAAAATCTATACTTTGTCAAATATTTTGTTTACTTTTGTTTCAAATAGTGCAATGAGTCAACATAGGTGTAGGATATCAAAAATTCGGCATAGCCGAATTTAACACTCTTAATTGTTTTTATCAAGTTTCGCCAATAACTCGTCAAAAACTCAAAATTTCTGGATATCAAAGACTGAAAAAAAAAAAATATTTTTGAGCATGTAGCACTGAAGTATGTAAATTTTCTCTCGAAAATAACCATTATTCTTTGAAAAATAACTTCTTTACTCGAGTTCTGCAATTTGTAACATAAACAAGTAAGAAAATTATAGTCGATCTAGACCGACTATGCGATACCCTATACCATGCGTTTAGAGACCTTATCTCTTAAGCCTAACTAATTTGATATGGAAAATAAGCATAAACCAAATTTGAGTGGCATTGCTATTAACGTTTTTGACAAAGATCATATCGGATGCTATATTTATATGGGGAGTAGGTCGAAAAATTGACCGATGCTGAACATATTTGGCAACGTCACTTATGTTTTGCAAGGGCATATGTAAACCAAATTTGAGAAAGATCTGCTCAATATTTTTTTTTTTTTTTGATAGATTTAAGTGAAGGTCGGAAAGCAGCTTTATATAGGGGCTATGACTAAGAATTATCCTATAGGGATTTGATCGAGATCTATATGATAATTTGGATCATATGGCAATTTAAGTCGATTTCGTAGGGGTCATTTGTATGGAGACCATGCACCGATTTTCACCAACTTCGATTTCATCCTATGGCCGGCAGATGCTTGCATACTAAATTTCATCAAAATATATTAATATTTGCGACCTGTGGTTTGATTACAAAGTTTGCATGAACACACAGACAGACGGACGGACGGACATCGCTAAATCGACTCAGAAAGTGATTCTGAGTCGATCGGTATAATAAAAGATGGGTCTAGGTCAAATATTTTTGGTAGTTACAAACATCAGAACAAAGTCATTATACCATACCCACATAGAGGTATAGGGTATAAAAAGTTTACGCCACATACGTTTAGTGTAGTTAACCTTCTTAAAATATTTCCTAGTGCTTCATATGATTCTTTCGTTTCTATACTATACGCGATTGGATCCGAAGGTTTTTCATTGGTCCTACACAGTAAAACCGCTTTCAAACTACACATTTCCATTTTGCGCTTTAAATTAAATCTTCATACCAGAAAAAACATACCAGCATCCTGAAAAGGAAAAAATGTCTTAAGAATGCCAAACCCTTTAGAGATTTTGATATACCCTAACTTGAAATTTCTTACCCCCCCACCCCGAGACAATGACACCGAAAATGTTTCACAGTGTAATTATGAGATTGTTTTTTATTCGAAAAATAGAAACTATAAGTTGATAGACAATCCACAGTTTTTTGATCAATTGAATAATTCCTAACTAGCTGACAATCGTAGTTCTTATGTTCTCATATGTTTATCTAAGAAAACATTATAAATTATAAACATTATGTAAACAAATTTCATAAAATGTAATAACTTATTTTTCGATATTAATGTGCAAGTAATTTCATTCATTCCTCTTATATACTACAAGATGATGAAATATTTTTAAATCAAAATTAATGAATTATTCATCATCTGATTCTGAATAGAAACAAATATAAAAAAAATATTTAATTTTTCATTTTGCAATGAAGTAATAGAAGACTGCCTACAGAAATGATCCTGTGAAGTATGGTCTGACGATTTTATTTTATTATTTTAATAAAATTAAATTATATTATTCTTAGAAAAAAAAATTTAATTACAAATTTGAATTTGAATATAGAACAACTAGTGATGTAATTAATTATCACAAAATTTATGAAGCCTGATTCTTGTTAAGAGGGCAAAATATGACAGCTATTAAAAAATTCTCACTCCCACAGTTTTTTGTTGAGCTTTTTATATTCTTTTGACGATTGTCAATTTAACCACTGGAGACGTACAACATTCATAAAAAGCGCCAAGTCATAAAGGAAAATAAATTTATGCGTCTTCTTTTTTAGTGTATACAAAACAGGCAGTGTGTACCAGAAAAACAAACAGAATAACATTAAAACAACGAACATCGTAACTATTTAAAGTAATGACAGCTCTAAATATATGATGAAGAAACAAAAACGGTGGTGGTAGTCACGAGTGGCAAGTTGGCACAATATTTGTGTATGAGTTAAAAGTGTGTATGCCCATTAACCATTAATGAGAAATTGTGCAAACAAAGCAAAAACAAAAAATTACTGAACACAAATACTAAAATTGTTTGCTCTACAAACATTTTGTCCAATGAAAAAAAGGAGCCAGAAAATTTTATTTATGTTGTTATTTTACTTAAATATTTTAGTATGTAGTCGTCCAGCAATAAGTTAATTTATTTGTCTAAATACTAGAAATATACGTATGTACAAAAATGTATGTTATATGTATAGGTTTAAATGATTATATACACATACAACATACGAGTACATATTTATACCCTATACCACTGTGTGGTTTGGGTATAATGACTTTGTGCTGCTGTTTATAACTACCAAAAATACTTGACCTAGAACCATCTTTTATTATACCGATCGACTCAGAATCACTTTCTGAGACGATTTGGCGATGTTTGTCCGTCTGTCCATCCGTCTGTCCGTCCGTCCGTCTGTGTGTCCATGTAAATTTTGTATTCAAACTACAGGTCGCAAATATGAATATATTTTGATTAAATTTGGTATATAAGCTTTTATCGATCATAGGATGAACGCTGTTGAAATTGGTGAAATTCGGTCGATGTTCAGACCTAGTCCCCATAAAAATGACCCCTATGAAATCGACATAAATTGCCATAAGATCCAAATTATCATATAAGTAAGTGTTTATTATATCAATTAATCAGTAATCCAAATAAAATCCCTATAGGACAATTCTTAGTCATAGGCCCCATATAGAGCTTCTTCCCGATCTTCACTTAAATCTATCAAAAAAACAAAAATATTGCACAGATTTTTCTCAAATTTGGTTGTATATATTTTTCCGAAATAAAAGTGACTTTACCAAATATGGGCAGGATCGGTCCATTTTTCGACCTAGTCCCCATATAAAGATAGCATCTGACATGAATTTTTCATATCTGCAGCCAAAAAAATTAATAACAATGCCACACAAATTTGGTTTGTGCTTATTTTCTACATCGAATTAGTTGGACCGAAGAGATATGGTCTGTAAACCATGATATAGGGTATCGTATAGTCGGTCTAGACTGACTATAATTTTCTTACTTGTTTTATTTTATATAACATTGTATGTCTGTATTTATGTATAAAGTGTGTATGTGTGTAGTTTTCCGTCTTAACTAAGCTCCCACATTCACACACATTTGTCATTATTATTTGACATGTCTGTCTCTGGATAAATGTTAGAAAACTTTCTGTATTAAATTTATGAGCTTTTTTTAGTCAGCAAAACGTGCACTCTCACAAATTAATGACTGTCTTACAATCATGTAGTAAATAAATTTATAGACAACAATAAAATATTCGATTTGCAATCAGTGTTACTAGTTCGTTTTCTAAGATAATAACAAATTTTACTTATTTCAACCTTTATATATATGGGGCGTTTCATGTCAAGTGACCCAACTTTTGAAACCGATGTCTTCCAATCGGGATAAAATTTGCACCAAGGTTAGTCCTATTAGATAGTAAGTTAAACACAATTTTTCAACAAGATCGGTTAGAACTCTCTGACTTAGAGGGAGTCAAAGTTTGACATTTTGGTCAAACAGGCGTTTTTATTATTATCTCTAATATATATAAAATGGAATGTGTGTTTGTTTATTTGTTTGTTTGTTTGTACCTTATAGGAGACCAAGCCCCTGGACCGATCTTCCTGAAATTTTCACAGCATTTAACTGGGACTCTGGCATGACTAATAGGGTACTTTTTTTTTGACCACGCTCCCATATAGTTTTTAACAGATTTACTTCAAATTGTAGAAATAAACATTTCTTACGCCACGCCCCTTTTCACGCCCCTTTTCACGCCAAATTTTGTTTGAAAGTTTTAAACTTTTTGTTCTCTGAACAAATTTGTTCCTTCCAACGGATTTTTTTTTATTTGGTAGTATATTGCTCTTGGTAGTATATTGCTCTTAGTATATTGCTCTAACAATGTTTGCTATATAAAATACTTTTTTTGTAATATGTATTTACCAAAAGTTTTGTACACTTTTTATCTACAGGTAAGGTAGCCATACATTTTTTTATTACCAAATCCCCCTTTTTCGCCCCATTTTACCTTAAATTATAATTAATCTGCTTTCAATCTATATATATAAAAATAAATGTGTGTTTGTTTGTGCTTTATAGGAGGCCAAACCCCTGAAGCGATCTTCCTGAAATTTTTACAGCGTGTTACTGTGTCTCTGGAAGGAATAATATGCTATATAAATTTTTGATTGGACAAAGGGGCGGTGCCACGCCAATATAAGCCAAAATTTGAAATCGTCATATCTCGGGAATTTTTTGACCTACGGCGGTCATTTTGGTACATATGGTATTGGCATGAATAGAAATACATACCAGAAGAAAAGTGGGCGGGACCACGTCCCTTTTTAGAAAAATAAAAAATCGTAAAATCTTCTAAACTACTGGAAGGATCGTCATGAAATTTTCACAAAAGGATATTTTTGCGAAATAATAAGTCCTTAACTATATAAAGTTGTCCCGCCCATATAACCCAAAATTTAAAATCGTCATATCTCGGCCATTTTTTACCATAAGGCGATGATATTTGGTATATATCGTATTGAAATTAATACAAATAGTACTACAAGAAAACTGGGCGGGACCACGCCCTTTGTAGAAAAATTAAAATCCATAATTACTTCTATTAAGCCCTTGACTACATAAAGTTGTTAGTGCAATAATTAATTCTAAATTAAATAAATAATATTTTGTTAATGTATAAATATTTTTTTTTATTTTATTTTATTTTATAACGATGAGGGGTAGCGAAGCACACCGGGTTCAGCTAGTTAGTAATATATATTAATTTAATTATTGTTACAAATAAAGAAAAAAAGAATTTTTCAACATTTCTATAGAAAAAAAGTGATTTTTTCCTGATGTTAACATATTGCGGGTATTACAGTATCGAAAGTATGAAATTTTAGTTAGGCATGTTACATACCGTCGGAAAGGTTACTTTGTCTAGTTTCTCAGTATAAGTTTTATTTTTAAGGAAAAAATTCAAATTAGTGCTATGCTAAAAATTTAAAAACCGTTGTCTTGAGTTACAAAATATTTTTTTGATTGATATCCAACCGCATCCCACTAAGCGACCAAAAAGCTCTTAAAGGACAAAACCTAAACTTTCTTTTGAGCAAAAAGGGCCTTTTCTGAAAAAAAGTCAAAAAAATTTTTGATTTAGCAAAAAAAAAGTTAAAAAAAATTTTTTTTTTTAATTTTTTTTTTCCGAAAGATTGTAGAAATTGTTATCTAAACTATTTGGGACAAAGTGTGGTAAGAGCAATAGGTAAAAGGTTACATGGATGAGAAAAAACACCTGGTTGGCCAAAATGTCAAATTTTGACCTCCTCTGACTCAGAGAGTTCTTGACCGATCTTGGTCAAAAATTGTGTCTAAACTACTATCCAATTGGAAGATATCGGTTTCAAGTTGGGTCACTTGACATGAAACGCCCCATATGTATAAAGAAAACGGCTTACCAAATTAAGATTTTAAGAGATTGTGTAGTAGTTATTAGAAGTACGAGTAGCTCGATTATCTTTACATTATATCGTTTTAAAGTAGGGGAAAGTGGTCGGTTGCCGGCACCTTTTTGTTTTTGGCTCATAACTTTTAGCCAATTGCACAATATGTGGACACATGTGTACCACTGGAAAGCTACCTATACATATTTTAGCTAATAACTGGTGAAGAAATTGAGTTTATTCGGTCCATTAGAAAACGTTTACTAACAGTTTAGTAAAATGTTTTTTTTTTTTTTTTGTCATTTACAAAAAGAAAATACACTGAAAATGGGAGAATATGAATGAAAACCACCAGTATTCAAATAAAAAAAGGAAATTTATTTATTTTAATGACAATCAGTGGCACTTTTTACATTAATCGTCATCAGGATCGAGTACAGCTGCAGCGGTCGATTTTATTGGCAGCTTTTCCACCAAATATCGTTTGATTGCTTTAATCATGGCATAACAATCAATCTTCTTTGAAGAGAATGATTGAAAGACACTGAAATTAGTTACATTTACATTCCTGGTTATATTTCACCATTTGTCACCAAACAAAAGGGGTGGCGACAACCGACCATGTCTGGGTATCGACAACCGATTTTAGCAGCCATTTTGAAACGTGAAAAAAAACTTTTGTTTGCGAACACGTTCGTGGCGTTTATTGTTTAATCACAAGAAAGACTGAATTTGGTTCCCAAATATTCAATGCACTTACCTTTTCGATTTACTTCATTTTAAAACACTAAGCATATCACCAATATAATACTTCAAAGTTGAATTTCACTCGTTAAAAAATATTTTAATTGTAAAACAAGTAAGAAAATTATAGTCGGTCTAGACCGACTATATGATACCCTATACCATGCGTTTAGAGACCCTATCTCATAGGCCCAACTAACTGGATATAGAAAATAAGCATAAACCAAATTTGAGTGGGATTTTTATTAATTTTTTTGGCTGCAGATAAGAAAAAGTGCATATCGGATGCTATATACATATGGGGACTAGGCCCAAAAATGGACCGGTCCTGACTATGGTTGGTAAAGTCTCTTGTATTTTGCAAAAGTATATACAAACAAAATTTGAGAATAATCAGTGCAATATTTTTGTTTTTGATAGATTTAAGTGCAGATCGGGAAGCAGCCTATGACTAAGAGTTGTCCCATAGGGATCCTTTTTGGACTACTCAATAATGGATGTAATAAATGCATACAAACGCAATTTGAGTAAGATCTATATGACAATTTGGATCTTATGGCAATTTATGTCGATTTCATAGGGGTCATTTGTATGTGGGCTAGGTCTGAATATGGACCGATTCCCACCAATTTCCGATAAAAGCTTGTATACCAAATTTCATCAAAATATATTCATATTTGCGACCTGCAGTTTGATTACAAGGTTTAAATGGACACACAGACGGACGGACGGACGGACGGACATCGTTAAATCGAATCAGTTAGTGATTCTGATTCGATCGGTATAATAAGATATGGGTCTAGGTCAAATATTTTTGGTAGTTACAAACAGCAGCACAAAGTAATTATACCCAAACCACATAATGGTGTAGGGTATAATCAAAGCACATGTTTCTGTTTTCTACGGTATTCGGCGCAGTAAGAACGTGCTAATCACCGTCCAATCAGTCTAGACACACACTAGCGACATCTACATTTTTGCTTGTGAACTACAAACATTTTAAAAAAAATTTACACCTATCAAACCGAATGAAACAACTATATTAAAATAATATGCTATCGCCCTTATACACGTTGTATATTTTTTTATTATTTATTTCTGCTTATTCGTTGTCACAAATTGATATTTTCGTTTTTTTATTGTTGTTAATTGTATTAAAAATTTAAATACGTTTGTTAAATAATAATAATGTCGTTGAAGTGAGTGTGTTTAACATAATACATTATAGTTTCTGTTGAAAATGTGTAAATAAATGTAGAAAAAAAAGATAGTATTCCAGGTAATTCCATTTAAAATATCGAAATATAAATAAAACTAATTTTTAGTTTTGTTTTAGAAAATCTGTTGCCGATTGCGTTGAAGATTTAATTGGAGTATAACATATGATTCTAAGAAAGCTAGAGAACCTGGAAGTACTCTACCTGATAATGAAGGTATCGTTACTGTTTATGGCTCTTGGAATCCGCCCAAATATCCACTGCTACACTACACCCAATGCTGAAAAGCGCTGGACGCTATATTGGCGGGTTATAAGAAATTTAAATAAACTGCTGGATATAAATTCCCCGACAGATCTTGTTGCAAGCCAAGAATCATGCCTCTTATATTCTCAATAGATTAACCGACTGTTAGCAACGTTTAGAATTCTTGGGAGATGCTGTATTGGCTTATTTGATTACAAGGCATTTGTATGAAGACCCGAGGCAGCACTCACCTGGAGCTTTAGCCGATTTGATTTACATATATACATATTTGCGTCATTAGCTGTAAGACATGAATTTCACATATTAATTTGGATACTTGTCTCCAGGTCTTAACGAAGTTATTGATCGTTTTGTGCGTATTCAAACGGAAAATGGTCGCAGTATAAGCGAAGAGGTAAATATTAATATCGATAAAAGAGTATTTCCTTCCTTAAATTTTTTATTTGTTTTACTTTTTAGTATTATTTAATGTCCGAAGAGGAATGCAATGATGTTGAGGTACCAAAGGCATTAGGTGATGTTTTCGAGTCTGTTGCAGTTACATTATTATTAGACTCCAATATGTCTTTAGATGCTGTGTAGTTGGTTTACTATAATATGCGTCCTGAAATTGAACTATTTAATATTTCGGTGACAAAATCACCCATAAGAGAACTACTTGAATTAGAATCTGTAACTGCCTAATTCGGGTTCGTTTTTATATGTTTTAACATTTAAATTATACATGGTATCAAATTTTTACCAAACCTGAAAAATTAGCTGATGTCCGACTTGTTCCTGTTATTGTAGAAGTTATTCGGTAGAAATTATCGTATTGCCAAATGTATTGCTGCTAAATGTTTTTTACGTCGGTTAGAGAAAAAAAGTTTGATGGGTAAACGTATTTAAGTAATTCCAGTTTTATTTTCATATTTATGTCTATGTCGTAAAATTTTAAAATATGTACATGTCATTATGTTAACGAATCAAATAAGTTTTTCAAATAATAAACCATGTTTTTGTTTTAAATAGTTTTTAAATAAATGACCGTAGTTTCGTTTTATTTTTGCATAGATGTAAAGATAATTAAAAATTTACATTAAATACCAGTTTTACTTTTGATTTTTTTATGCGTTTTATATCTATATTACGTTTCATATACTGAGCATACATTGTCATCATTTTGGGGATCATCATGTTCAACAACGGTGGAAATCCACAAATACTTCTCTTATTTCTTATTTGTGTTCTTTGTTTTGTGTGAATATTAAAATTTGTTTAATTAAGAATTGTTAGGCTTATGGCAAAATGTAGGTTGGATAACATTTCTTCCAATGGTTGGTCTTCATTGCGTTGTGATTCTACCATTTCGAAAAGTACTTTATTGATCCCCTCGGTGAGAGATATATTCCGTTTGTAGTTCGCGGGCAATATGGAATGTAAAAGCATTAAATTTCGATAAAATAATTTGGACAATTTTAACCACATATTTTTTTATTTTGCCTGCAAATTCATAAGTTTTAATTGCTCTAGTTGATACTGCTTCCCATGAATAAACTAAATATACCGGCTATATACCACAAATGTACATCTTCCAATGATTTTCCAATATGTAAAGATTGAATAAGCACCATTTAAGAAACTACGTGCACTACTAAATCTAGATTATAAAATTTCTGCATCGATATATACTATTAAAACATATCATTGGTCATTGTAAATTTTCCTCTTATGGAAAGAAAGCCACATCTTCGAGGCCATATGATCATATTGCACTTTCCAATATATCCTTTTGGCTTTCTTTTAAAAATCATGTTTTATTTATGAAGCCAACGGTATAGCACCCAATGATATGGGAATATTACCGGACAAATTACGATGAGGACCACTGATACGCACTCTATATGCAAGTCATAATCCAAAGCAATAACACCACAATTCAAGTTTCGTGACCAGCATCTGGACCAATAGTTAGCGTAGCTGTAGTAATTTTTGATTCCTTCCTTTCGGCCCTGGGTTGAGAAGTGGTGAATGTAACTGGCTTACGTATAACAAATTTATCAGCATTTATACCAAAATAACTGGTAATATCACAATCACAAGCTATTGGTTTAAATATTTACCTTGTATATTTTTATTTCAAAACAGAAAATACGATATTATTAATGTTTTTTGTTTTTAATGCATATACTCACTATTTATTCCATTATTATTATTATTGTTTTTATTCTGTCAATGGTTACAAACATGTTGTGTAGCTGTTCGCTTGCACACATTATGTTTTGTATATAGTTTTTCATTTTTAATTTCTCATTTTCCATTTTCGATTTTTCATTTTCCATTTTTCTTTTTAATTTTTCATTTTTTATTTTTCAATTTTCATTTTCCATTTTCCATTTTTAATTTTTCATTTTTCATTTTCCAATTTCCATTTTTAATTTTCAATTTTCATTTTCCATTTTTCAATTTCCATATTCCACGTTCCATTTTTAATTTTTAATTTTCCATTTTCATTTTCTATTTTTCATTTTCCATTTTTATTTTTTCATTTTCCATTTTTCATTTTTATACCCTCCACTCCAGTGTGCAGAGGGTATATATGTTTGTCATTCCATTTGTAATAATTAGAAAAAAAATTTGGACCCCATAAAATATATATATTTGTGATCCTTATAACAACCGGAGTTGATAAAGCGATGTCCGTCTGTCCGTCTGTCCGTCTGTGGAAATCACGATGACGGCATCAATCGGGCAGCTAGGGTGTTCGTTGACATAAAAAACGAATCACTAGCATTCTGAAAAGTTTTCTATTTAAAATCGTCCAAATCGGTCGATTGCTGCCCGAGATTTGAGTGAAGAATCAAAAAAAGTCTTGAAAAAATATAATTTTCTATGTTGTTCTTGTCACGATCACGCCTTAATAGTGCAGCTACAGTGATCACTTTTAGTGAGAATGATTCACCAAATTCATGAGAAAATTTCTATTTCTCTGGAAAAGTAAAAAAAAAATAAAAAATAGGATGTTTCTATATTGTTCTTGTTGTTATTCTAAATGTTGTGTTGTTGTCATAGCTGGACTTGTTGTTTTTGTGGTCGTTGTGGTAATAATATAATAAAAACTAACCCTTTGTACATTTTTTATTAACTCTGGTAGAAAAATTTAAAAGTTTCCATTGTTTTGGCATCACTCTAAAAATTTGTTAGATCATTTCTGTTATTACTACGAGCCTGCCTACAAAATTTCAGATCGAATGGCTCACGGGAAATTGGTTAAAATCGATCCAAAATTTTTTCGACAAGCAGACACTACGAGTTAATATAAAGGGAGTAAAAATTCACCAACATCTAAAGCAAATAATGCTAAAACACCTAGTTGTTAATAAAAAAAAACAATGTAAATATAGCAAAAAAAAAATTTTATGTATAAATTTATTTATAAATTTATATAAACATATTAAATAATACAAATAATATACATGTATGTATATCCATAACAACTGCATGTTAGAAATAAGTCGGTATATTATTTTATTTACATAAAATTCTGCAATATTTTGTTGTGGGGAAAATACATTTCTTTTGCATTAACAGAGTGTCACTTCATTTTGCTCAGCGTGACTATGCCGCAGTAGATGGCGCCACAATTTTTTGTTTGTTCTAATTAGCTTTGCAATAGTTATTTCTATTTTAACATGAATGTTAATATTTTCAACTGGATATCATACAGAACAATGTTAAGAGTATACACGGGCTGGTCTTTTATTTCATACGTATTTTCATTATTCTTTTACAAATATGAACATAAGTTTGGCATATTAACTTTTTGTTGTCTTTACAAAATAGAGTTACCGAGTTCATCAATGAGTTTTTTGCTTTCAAAACAGTTCTACATAGTTATATAGAATTATTATTCTGCTTTACCTACAAAATATCTGATTGCGATTACATCTAATTTTTAAAATTTGTTTATAGTTACTAAAGCATTATTATTCACATAAATACAAAATTGCACTTTTTAAATTTTCCATTCAAATTTAAGAAAATATCAATTCTAAAAACCGGAATTAAAAATTTCCAATTATAAATTACAATTAATTGAATTTCAGAAAATCATATCAAAACGTCGGAAATTATAATTTTAAATTTAGAACACATCAATTGCATCTTTAATATATAAATTTTATTCGTTAAACACAAATTGAAATTCCAAAAAAAAAAAAACACCAAATACCTATGTTTACATTTAAAAAATTGTTACATTTAAAAAAAATCTTGACATTCAGGAGAAATTAATAGCTTTTCAGTACCGCGATTCAGTAACTTCTTTTAACGATAGTCGAATCGTTAAAAAAAGAAAATTGCAAAATTATCAGTAAAATTTTTAAACGATATTCGCTATTGTTAAAGTCAGCTGTTGTTGTTATCCAAACTACAACCATTTTTGTATTGTTTATTCAATCGATAAAAACTTAAATTTTTAGGTTGAAATGTCGTCATACATAAATAAAAATCATAAAATAGTGAAAATGTTTTGCTTCTATTAAAAAACTTTTTTTATATAAATAATAAAATTAAATAGCATATTCAATTCATTATTTCATTTTCAAATAAATACACAGAAATATTAGTAAAAAAATAAAGATATTAAACATAAACATAAAATCATCCTGTCAAACACGAAGTAATTTGTTTTTTTCTATTCTTCTTTGTGTTTTTCGCATATTTTGACGGAGATGCCACTCGTTTACAATTTAAATAAATAGAAAAATAGATTTGTCGACTGTCGTTAAGATGTATGTACTTAGTGAATCACTTAATCCTTAGTGCAAACAACAATAGCTGTCGATGTATTTTGCGATTGTCGGATCGTTGAAATTTACAGAATCACACTACAGAAAACATTAATTTAAATTCAATGAATTTTAGAAAACGTCAAATGATGTTTATGAATTGCGAGCATAAAAACTGTTACTTAAATAAACGCAATTTGATGAGAATGTTATTTTTTATATATAAATTTTCACAATTTTTTTTGGATGAAAATTTGAAGTTTTTCAGAGAATAAAGAGAACAAATTATTTTATTTAAAATGTTTGGGACATTTGGTTTTTTGCGTTTGGCATCCCTAATTTGATTATTTGTTATTATAAATTTATTCTCTATGTTTTCCAAATATGGCAATAGTTTAATAAAAAAATTGAGAGAGTTTTTTTTTGGTTATTATTTTGTTACTCTATCCGACCTATATGGCCGCAATGAAGAAATATTTGGCCAGTTAAAAGAAACTATACAGCCATCTCAAATTAGCACGATTTAATGCATATAGCCACCCTACACAACCATTACCTTTGCAATGGAAGTTAGGGCGAGCTATTTAATTAGCAAAAACTAAATTAAACGGGAAGTTATGTCATATAACCGGAAACGCATACATATAGGTATATAACCGCGATTCAGTAACTTCTTTTAACGATAGTCGAATCGTTAAAAAAAGAAAATTGCAAAATTATCAGTAAAATTTTTAAACGATATTCGCTATTGTTAAAGTCAGCTGTTGTTGTTATCCAAACTACAACCATTTTTGTATTGTTTATTCAATCGATAAAAACTTAAATTTTTAGGTTGAAATGTCGTCATACATAAATAAAAATCATAAAATAGTGAAAATGTTTTGCTTCTATTAAAAAACTTTTTTTATATAAATAATAAAATTAAATAGCATATTCAATTCATTATTTCATTTTCAAATAAATACACAGAAATATTAGTAAAAAAATAAAGATATTAAACATAAACATAAAATCATCCTGTCAAACACGAAGTAATTTGTTTTTTTCTATTCTTCTTTGTGTTTTTCGCATATTTTGACGGAGATGCCACTCGTTTACAATTTAAATAAATAGAAAAATAGATTTGTCGACTGTCGTTAAGATGTATGTACTTAGTGAATCACTTAATCCTTAGTGCAAACAACAATAGCTGTCGATGTATTTTGCGATTGTCGGATCGTTGAAATTTACAGAATCACACTACAGAAAACATTAATTTAAATTCAATGAATTTTAGAAAACGTCAAATGATGTTTAAGAATTGCGAGCATAAAAACTGTTACTTAAATAAACGCAATTTGATGAGAATGTTATTTTTTATATATAAATTTTCACAATTTTTTTTGGATGAAAATTTGAAGTTTTTCAGAGAATAAAGAGAACAAATTATTTTATTTAAAATGTTTGGGACATTTGGTTTTTTGCGTTTGGCATCCCTAATTTGATTATTTGTTATTATAAATTTATTCTCTATGTTTTCCAAATATGGCAATAGTTTAATAAAAAAATTGAGAGAGTTTTTTTTTGGTTATTATTTTGTTACTCTATCCGACCTATATGGCCGCAATGAAGAAATATTTGGCCAGTTAAAAGAAACTATACAGCCATCTCAAATTAGCACGATTTAATGCATATAGCCACCCTACACAACCATTACCTTTGCAATGGAAGTTAGGGCGAGCTATTTAATTAGCAAAAACTAAATTAAACGGGAAGTTATGTCATATAACCGGAAACGCATACATATAGGTATATAACCTAAATGCATGCCGATCAGCAACCACGATGACCAAAAAGCAAACATCGAAATAAATCCGAAATAATAGAAAAGACGAAAACCAACCCAAAGAATTTGCTGAAATAATTTGGTATAAAGTTTAACAAATTGTTTACTTTTTCAGTTACATTTATTATCAAGACTCAGACCGAGGTGGAGGGTATCAAAGATTCGGCACAGCCGAATTTAACACTCTTACTTGTTCATTTTTCATTTTCCATTTTTCACTTTCCATTTTCCATTTTTCATTTTCCATTTGTATTTTTCATTTTCCATTTTTCAATTTTAATTTTTCATTTTTAATTTTCCATTTTCCATTTTTAATTTTTCATATTCCATTTTTCATTTTCCATTTTTCAATTTTAATTTTTCATTTTTTATTTTTCATTTTCAATATTCCATTTTTCATTTTTCAATTTCCATTTTTCATTTTTAATTTTTCTTCTTCCATTTTGCATTTTCATTTTCCATTTTTCATTTGTCATTTTCATTCTTCATTTTTCATTTTCCATTTTTGATTTTCCATTTTCGATTTTCAATTTTTCATTTTTCATTTTCCATTTTTCATTTTCCATTCTTCATTTTTCATTTTTAATTTTTCATTTTTCAATTTTCAATTTTCATTTTTCATTTTCCATTTTTCATTTTCCATTTTCCACTTTTCATTTTGCATTTTTCATTTTTTAATTTATAATTTTTTTTTTAATTTTTAACTTTTCTATTCTGATTCATAAGTGTAACTAACAATAATACATTATAAAAAAGTCTTTCTAGTTAACTGATGTAATAGATTTTGTGGATTCGATTGGCACATATTTCCAAGAGAAAAACTAACCACATCAAAAAATAAGCTATTATTAAAACAAAGAAAATCACACAACTTTTTAACATTATTTGTTTTCAGTTCTGCTTAATATTATTTCCGTCTTCCTTAGATATAGTTTGAAGAAAAGATCCTTTTATCAATGATGTAATTATAATCGAATCATTTATCCTTTAAACTGACTTAATACTCATTGTTAATTGATTACACACAAGATATGTCATTTAAACATAAATATTTCAGAAAAATTATATTTATATAAGCACACTTTTTACCAAATTAAACTCATCTGATTTAAAGCAAATATTTCTGTATATAAATCTAAAAAACGCCTACTTTAAAATGTGAAATTATATATGTACATAGCAATTATATAAGGGTTACGAAACTTAGTGAATTTATTTTTGTGGAGCCTACGGGACTTCCGAATGGCAGTTTTATAACAATTCGAATCGTCTTTGGAACTCGCTACCTCCGTGCATATAGTGCAATTTATAATTTATACCTTTTTCAATTTATAATATTTAATTTATAATTTTTAACTTTAAATTTTTATATTTATTAATATTTAATTTTTCATTTTTCAGTTTTCATTCTTCATTTTCCATTTTTCATTTCTCGTTTTTCATTTTTCACTTTTAATTTTTAATTTTTAATTTTTAATTTTTAATTTTTAATTTTTAATTTTTAATTTTTAATTTTTAATTTTTAATATTTAATTTTTAATTTTTAATTTTTAATTTTTAATTTTTAATTTTTAATTTTTAATTTTTAATTTTTATTTTTTAATTTTTAATTTTTAATTTTTAATTTTTAATTTTTAATTTTTATTTCAAATTTTAAATTTTTAATTTTTAATTTTTAATTTTTAATTTTTAATTTTTAATTTTTAATTTTTAATTTTTAATTTTTAATTTTTAATTTTTAATTTTTAATTTTTAATTTTTAATTTTTAATTTTTAATTTTTAATTTTTAATTTTTAATTTTTAATTTTTAATTTTTAATTTTTAATTTTTAATTTTTAATTTTTAATTTTTAATTTTTAATTTTTAATTTTTAATTTTTAATTTTTAATTTTTAATTTTTAATTTTTAATTTTTAATTTTTAATTTTTAATTTTTAATTTTTAATTTTTAATTTTTAATTTTTAATTTTTAATTTTTAATTTTTAATTTTTAATTTTTAATTTTTAATTTTTAATTTTTAATTTTTAATTTTTAATTTTTAATTTTTAATTTTTAATTTTTAATTTTTAATTTTTAATTTTTAATTTTTAATTTTTAATTTTTAATTTTTAATTTTTAATTTTTAATTTTTAATTTTTAATTTTTAATTTTTAATTTTTAATTTTTAATTTTTAATTTTTAATTTTTAATTTTTTTAATTTTTAATTTTTAATTTTTAATTTTTAATTTTTAATTTTTAATTTTTAATTTTTAATTTT
The DNA here is from genome assembly GCA_963682025.1 of Cordilura impudica. Lineage (NCBI taxonomy): Eukaryota > Metazoa > Arthropoda > Insecta > Diptera > Scathophagidae > Cordilura > Cordilura impudica. The sequence goes on along the minus strand of OY821517.1, from coordinate 243,495,463 downwards.
TAATTTTTAATTTTTAATTTTTAATTTTTAATTTTTAATTTTTAATTTTTAATTTTTAATTTTTAATTTTTATTTTAAATTTTAAATTTTAAATTTTAAATTTTAAATTTTTAATTTTTAATTTTTAATTTTTAATTTTTAATTTTTATTCTTTAAATTCTTAATTTTTAATTTTTAATTTTTAATTTTTAATTTTTAATTTTTAATTTTTAATTTTTAATTTTTAATTTTTAATTTTTAATTTTTAATTTTTAATTTTTAGTTTTTAATTTTTAATTTTTAATTTTTAATTTTTAATTTTTAATTTTTAATTTTTAATTTTTAATTTTTAATTTTTAATTTTTAATTTTTAATTTTTAATTTTTAATTTTTAATTTTTAATTTTTAATTTTTAATTTTTAATTTTTAATTTTTAATTTTTAATTTTTAATTTTTAATTTTTAATTTTTTAATTTTTAATTTTTAATTTTTAATTTTTAATTTTTAATTTTTAATTTTTAATTTTTAATTTTTAATTTTTAATTTTTAATTTTTAATTTTTAATTTTTAATTTTAATTTTTAATTTTTAATTTTTAATTTTTAATTTTAGTTTTTAATTTTTAATATTTAATTTTTAATTTTTAATTTTTAATTTTTAATTTTTAATTTTTAATTTTTAATTTTTAATTTTTAATTTTTAATTTTTAATTTTTAATTTTTAATTTTTAATTTTTAATTTTTAATTTTTAATTTTTAATTTTTAATTTTTAATTTTTAATTTTTAATTTTTATTTTAAATTTTAAATTTTAAATTTTTAATTTTTAATTTTTAATTTTTAATTTTTATTCTTTAAATTCTTAATTTTTAATTTTTAATTTTTAATTTTTAATTTTTAATTTTTAATTTTTAATTTTTAATTTTTAATTTTTAATTTTTAATTTTTAATTTTTAATTTTTAATTTTTAATTTTTAATTTTTAATTTTTAATTTTTAATTTTTAATTTTTAATTTTTAATTTTTAATTTTTAATTTTTAATTTTTAATTTTTAATTTTTAATTTTTAATTTTTAATTTTTAATTTTTAATTTTTAATTTTTAATTTTTAATTTTTAATTTTTAATTTTTAATTTTTAATTTTTAATTTTTAATTTTTAATTTTTAATTTTTAATTTTTAATTTTTAATTTTTAATTTTTAATTTTTAATTTTTAATTTTTAATTTTTAATTTTTAATTTTTAATTTTTAATTTTTAATTTTTAATTTTTAATTTTTAATTTTTAATTTTTAATTTTTAATTTTTAATTTTTAATTTTTAATTTTTAATTTTTATTTTAAATTTTAAATTTTAAATTTTAAATTTTTAATTTTTAATTTTTAATTTTTATTCTTTAAATTCTTAATTTTTAATTTTTAATTTTTAATTTTTAATTTTTAATTTTTAATTTTTAATTTTTAATTTTTAATTTTTAATTTTTAATTTTTAATTTTTAATTTTTAATTTTTAATTTTTAATTTTTAATTTTTAATTTTTAATTTTTAATTTTTAATTTTTAATTTTTAATTTTTAATTTTTAATTTTTAATTTTTAATTTTTAATTTTTAATTTTTAATTTTTAATTTTTAATTTTTAATTTTTAATTTTTAATTTTTAATTTTTAATTTTTAATTTTTAATTTTTAATTTTTAATTTTTAATTTTTAATTTTTAATTTTTAATTTTTAATTTTTAATTTTTAATTTTTAATTTTTAATTTTTAATTTTTAATTTTTAATTTTTAATTTTTAATTTTTAATTTTTAATTTTTAATTTTAATTTTTAATTTTTAATTTTTAATTTTTAATTTTTAATTTTTAATTTTAGTTTTTAATTTTTAATATTTAATTTTTAATTTTTAATTTTTAATTTTTAATTTTTAATATTTAATTTTTAATTTTTAATTTTTAGTTTTTTATTTTTAATTTTTAATTTTTAATTTTTAATTTTTAATTTTTAATTTTTAATTTTTAATTTTTAATTTTTAATTTTTAATTTTTAATTTTTAATTTTTAATTTTTAATTTTTAATTTTTAATTTTTAATTTTTAATTTTTAATTTTTAATTTTTAATTTTTAATTTTTAATTTTTAATTTTTAATTTTTAATTTTTTAATTTTTAATTTTTAAATTTTTAATTTTTAATTTTTAATTTTTAATTTTTAATTTTTAATTTTTAATTTTTAATTTTTAATTTTAATTTTTAATTTTTAATTTTTAATTTTTAATTTTAATTTTTTATTTTTAATTTTTAATTTTTTATTTTTAATTTTTAATTTTTAATTTTAATTTTTAATTTTTAATTTTTAATTTTTAACTTTTTAATTTTTAATTTTTAATTTTTAATTTTTAATTTTTAATTTTTAATTTTTAATTTTTAATTTTTAATTTTTAATTTTTAATTTTTAATTTTTAATTTTTAATTTTTAATTTTTAATTTTTAATTTTTAATTTTTAATTTTTAATTTTTAATTTTTAATTTTTAATTTTTAATTTTTAATTTTTAATTTTTAATTTTTAATTTTTAATTTTTAATTTTTAATTTTAATTTTTAATTTTTAATTTTTAATTTTTAATTTTTAATTTTTAATTTTTAATTTTTAATTTTTAATTTTTAATTTTTAATTTTTAATTTTTAATTTTTAATTTTTAATTTTTACTTATTAATTTTTAATTTTTAATTTTTTATTTTTAATTTTTAACTTTAGTTTTTATTTTTTTAATATTTAATTTTAATATGATTTTTAATTTTTGATTTTTAATTTTTAATTTTTAATTTTTAATTTTTAATTTTTAATTTTTAATTTTTAATTTTTAATTTTTAATTTTTAATTTTTAATTTTTAATTTTTAATTTTTATTTTAAATTTTAAATTTTAAATTTTTAATTTTTAATTTTTAATTTTTAATTTTTAATTTTTAATTTTTAATTTTTAATTTTTAATTTTTAATTTTTAATTTTTAATTTTTAATTTTTAAGTTTTAATTTTTAATTTTTAATTTTTAATTTTTAATTTTTAATTTTTATTTTAAATTTTAAATTTTAAATTTTAAATTTTAAATTTTTAATTTTTAATTTTTAATTTTTAATTTTTAATCTTTAAATTTTTAATTTTTAATTTTTAATTTTTAATTTTTAATTTTTAATTTTTAATTTTTAATTTTTAATTTTTAATTTTTAATTTTTAATTTTTAATTTTTAATTTTTAATTTTTAATTTTTAATTTTTAATTTTTAATTTTTAATTTTTAATTTTTAATTTTTAATTTTTAATTTTTAATTTTTAATTTTTAATTTTTAATTTTTAATTTTTAATTTTTAATTTTTAATTTTTAATTTTTAATTTTTAATTTTTAATTTTTAATTTTTAATTTTTAATTTTTAATTTTTAATTTTTAATTTTTAATTTTTAATTTTTAATTTTTAATTTTTAATTTTTAATTTTTAATTTTTAATTTTTAATTTTTAATTTTTAATTTTTAATTTTTAATTTTAATTTTTAATTTTTAATTTTTAATTTTTAATTTTTAATTTTTAATTTTTAATTTTTAATTTTTAATTTTTAATTTTTAATTTTTAATTTTTAATTTTTAATTTTTAATTTTTAATTTTTAATTTTTAATTTTTAATTTTTAATTTTTAATTTTTAATTTTTAATTTTAAATTTTAATTTTTAATTTTTAATTTTTAATTTTTAATTTTTAATTTTTAATTTTAGTTTTTAATTTTTAATATTTAATTTTTAATTTTTAATTTTTAATTTTTAATTTTTAATATTTAATTTTTAATTTTTAATTTTTAATTTTTAATTTTTAGTTTTTAATTTTTAATTTTTAATTTTTAATTTTTAATTTTTAATTTTTAATTTTTAATTTTTAATTTTTAATTTTTAATTTTTAATTTTTAATTTTTAATTTTTAATTTTTAATTTTTAATTTTAATTTTTAATTTTTAATTTTTAATTTTTAATTTTTAATTTTTAATTTTTAATTTTTAATTTTTAATTTTTAATTTTTAATTTTTAATTTTTAATTTTTAATTTTTAATTTTTAATTTTTAATTTTTTAATTTTTAATTTTTAATTTTAATTTTTAATTTTTAATTTTTAATTTTTTATTTTTAATTTTTAATTTTTTATTTTTAATTTTTAATTTTTAATTTTAATTTTTAATTTTTAACTTTTTAATTTTTAATTTTTAATTTTTAATTTTTAATTTTAAATTTTAATTTTTAATTTTTAATTTTTAATTTTTAATTTTTAATTTTTAATTTTTAATTTTTAATTTTTAATTTTTAATTTTTAATTTTTTATTTTTAATTTTTAATTTTTAATTTTTAATTTTTAATTTTTAATTTTTAATTTTTAGTTTTTAATTTTTAATTTTTAATTTTTAATTTTTAATTTTTAATTTTTAATTTTTAATTTTCAATTTTTAATTTTTAATTTTTAATTTTTAATTTTAATTTTTAATTTTTAATTTTTAATCTTTAATTTTTAATTTTTAATTTTTAATTTTTAATTTTTAATTTTTAATTTTTAATTTTTAATTTTTAATTTTTAATTTTTAATTTATAATTTTTAATTTTTAATTTTTAATTTTTAATTTTTAATTTTTAGTTTTTAATTTTTAATTTTTAATTTTTAATTTTTAATTTTTAATTTTTAATTTTTAATTTTTAATTTTTAATTTTTAATTTTTAATTTTTAATTTTTAATTTTTAATTTTTAATTTTTAATTTTTAATTTTTAATTTTTAATTTTTAATTTTTAATTTTTAATTTTTAATTTTTAATTTTTAATTTTTAATTTTTAATTTTTAATTTTTAATTTTTAATTTTTAATTTTTAATTTTTAATTTTTAATTTTTAATTTTTAATTTTTAATTTTTAATTTTTAATTTTTAATTTTTAATTTTTAATTTTTAATTTTTAATTTTTAATTTTTAATTTTTAATTTTTAATTTTTAATTTTTAATTTTTAATTTTTAATTTTTTAATTTTTAATTTTTAATTTTTAATTTTTAATTTTTAATTTTTAATTTTTAATTTTTAATTTTTAATTTTTAATTTTTAATTTTTAATTTTGAATTTTGAATTTTGAATTTTGAATTTTTAATTTTTAATTTTTAATTTTTAATTTTTAATTTTTAATTTTTAATTTTTAATTTTTAATTTTTAATTTTTAATTTTTAATTTTTAATTTTTAATTTTTAATTTTTAATTTTTAATTTTTAATTTTAAATTTTAAATTTTCAATTTTTAATTTTTAATTTTTAATTTTTAATTTTTAATTTTTAATTTTTAATTTTTAATGTTTAATTATTAATTTTTAATGTTTAATTTTTAATTTTTAATTTTCAATTTTTAATTTTTAATTTTTAATTTTTAATTTTTAATTTTTAATTTTTAATTTTTAATTATTAATTTAATTTTTAATTTTTAATTTTTAATTTTTAATTTTTAATTTTTAATTTTTAATTTTTAATTTTTAATTTTTAATTTTTAATTTTTAGTTTTTAATTTTTAATTTTTAATTTTTAATATTTAATTTTTAATTTTTAATTTTTAATTTTTAATTTTTAATTTTTAATTTTTAATTTTTAATTTTTAATTTTTAATTTTTAATTTTTAATTTTTAATTTTTAATTTTTAATTTTTAATATTTAATTTTTAATTTTTAATTTTTAATTTTTAATTTTTAATTTTGAATTTTTACTTATTAATTTTTAATTTTTAATTTTTAATTTTTAATTTTTAATTTTTAATTTTTAATTTTTAATTTTTAATTTTTAATTTTTAATTTTTAATTTTTAATTTTTAATTTTTAATTTTTAATTTTTAATTTTTAATTTTAAATTTTAAATTTTCAATTTTTAATTTTTAATTTTTAATTTTTAATTTTTAATGTTTAATTATTAATTTTTAATTTTTAATTTTTAATTTTTAATTTTTAATTTTTAATTTTTAATTTTTAATTTTTAATTTTTAATTTTTAATTTTTAATTTTTAATTTTTAATTTTTAATTTTTAATTTTTAATTTTTAATTTTTAATTTTAAATTTTTAATTTTAAATTTTTAATTTTTAATTTTTAATTTTTAATTTTTAATTTTTAATTTTTAATTTTTAATTTTTAATTTTTAATTTTTAATTTTTAATTTTTAATTTTTATTTTTAATTTTTAATTTTTAATTTTTAATTTTTAATTTTTAATTTTTAATTTTTAATTTTTAATATTTAATTTTTAATTTTTAATTTTTAATTTATAATTTTTATTTTTTAATTTTTAATTTTTAATTTTTAATTTTTAATTTTTAATTTTTAATTTTTAATTTTTAATTTTTAATTTTTAATTTTTAATTTTTAATTTTTAATTTTTAATTTTTAATTTTTAATTTTTAATTTTTAATTTTAATTTTTAATTTTTAATTTTTAATTTTTTATTTTTAATTTTTAATTTTTAATTTTTAACTTTTTAATTTTTAATTTTTAATTTTTAATTTTTAATTTTTAATTTTTAATTTTTAATTTTTAATTTTTAATTTTTAATTTTTAATTTTTACTTATTAATTTTTAATTTTTAATTTTTAATTTTTATTTTTAATTTTTAATTTTAGTTTTTAATTTTTTATATTTAATTTGAAATTTTAATTTTTAATTTTTAATTTTTAATTTTTGATTTTTAATTTTTAATTTTTAATTTTTAATTTTTAATTTTTAATTTTTAATTTTTAATATTTAATTTTGAATTTTGAATTTTTAATTTTTAATTTTTAATTTTTAATTTTTAATTTTTAATTTTTAATTTTTAATTTTTAATTTTTAATTTTTAATTTTTAATTTTTAATTTTTAATTTTTAATTTTTAATTTTTAATCTTTAATTTTTAATTTTTAATTTTTAATTTTTAATTTTTAATTTTTAATTTTTAATTTTTAATTTTTAATTTTTAATTTTTAATTTTTAATTTTTAATTTTTAATTTTTAATTTTTAATTTTTAATTTTTAATTTTTAATTTTTAATTTTTAATTTTTAATTTTTAATTTTTAATTTTTAATTTTTAATTTTTAATTTTTAATTTTTAATTTTTAATTTTTAATTTTTAATTTTTAATTTTTAATTTTTAATTTTTAATTTTTAATTTTTAATTTTTAATTTTTAATTTTTAATTTTTAATTTTTAATTTTTAATTTTTAATTTTTAATTTTTAATTTTTAATTTTTAATTTTTAATTTTTAATTTTTAATTTTTAATTTTTAATTTTTAATTTTTAATTTTTAATTTTTAATTTTTAATTTTTAATTTTTAATTTTTAATTTTTAATTTTTAATTTTTAATTTTTAATTTTTAATTTTTAATTTTTAATTTTTAATTTTTAATTTTTAATTTTTAATTTTTAATTTTTAATTTTTAATTTTTAATTTTTAATTTTTAATTTTTAATTTTTAATTTTTAATTTTTAATTTTTAATTTTTAATTTTTAATTTTTAATTTTTAATTTTTAATTTTTAATTTTTAATTTTTAATTTTTAATTTTTAATTTTTAATTTTTAATTTTTAATTTTTAATTTTTAATTTTTAATTTTTAATTTTTAATTTTTAATTTTTAATTTTTAATTTTTAATTTTTAATTTTTAATTTTTAATTTTTAATTTTTAATTTTTAATTTTTAATTTTTAATTTTTAATTTTTAATTTTTAATTTTTAATTTTTAATTTTTAATTTTTAATTTTTAATTTTTAATTTTTAATTTTTAATTTTTAATTTTTAGTTTTTAATTTTTAATTTTTAATTTTTAATTTTTAATTTTTAATTTTGAATTTTGAATTTTTAATTTTCAATTTTTAATTTTTAATTTTTAATTTTTAATTTTTAATTTTTAATTTTTAATTTTTAATTTTTAATTTTTAATTTTTAATTTTTAATTTTTAATTTTTAATTTTTAATTTTTAATTTTTAATTTTTAATTTTTAATTTTTAATTTTTAATTTTTAATTTTTAATTTTTAATTTTTAATTTTTAATTTTTAATTTTTAATTTTAGTTTTTAATTTTTAATTTTTAATTTTTAATTTTTAATTTTTAATTTTTAATTTTTAATTTTTAATTTTGAATTTTGAATTTTGAATTTTTAATTTTTAATTTTTAATTTTTAATTTTTAATTTTTAATTTTTAATTTTTAATTTTTAATTTTTAATTTTTAATTTTTAATTTTTAATTTTTAATTTTTAATTTTTAATTTTTAATTTTTAATTTTTAATTTTTAATTTTTAATTTTTAATTTTTAATTTTTAATTTTTAATTTTTAATTTTTAATTTTTAATTTTTAATTTTTAATTTTTAATTTTTAATTTTTAATTTTTAATTTTTAATTTTTAATTTTTAATTTTTAATTTTTAATTTTTAAT